>JANHGC010001360.1:40327-51033 GCA_027560395.1 Boaedon fuliginosus | reverse complement strand
TGAATGTTGTAAGCCACCCAGAGTCCTTTGGGAGTTGAGTGGCCTATAAATTTTAGTAATAAATAAAAAAAAATAATACAATAATACAATAATAAATAAAATAAAATGTAGTATATGTACTGCAAAATTCTGGGTGGCTCCTGGACATGTTTAACCCTTTATTGTGTGAATAAAAGTTGCAAAATGAAACATTTCTTATCTTACTGCATTCATTAGGAATTCTGATGATATTCAGTAAAGACCTGACAGGAGATTTGCTAAATCACTGCAAGAAAATGTCTAGGTACAAGTAGTCCTCAATTATTTTATTTATTTATTTGATTTATACCCCGCCTCTCTTTCCCAGACAAGGGGAACTCGAGGTGGCTTACAACAATTAAAATACATTTTTTACAGTACAGTATATTAAAATTTCTAAAAAACCCACTCACAACAGTGACTACACTTCTAAGGAAAAAAGGGTGGAGGGAGGGAGCATCAGTTCCAGGCCCGCTGACAGAGCCAGGTCTTCCTGGCTCTGCGGAAGGTCAGCAGATTAAGGATGGTTCTAATCTCCACAAGCAGTTGGTTCCAGAGAGCCGGCGCCACCACAGTGAAGGCCTTAGCACAGTGACCCGCCAGCTGACATTGTTTAGCTGACAGGACCCATAACAGGCCAATTCTGTGGGATCTAACTGGGCGCTGGGAGGCGTGAGGTGGCAGAAGGCGGTCTCGAAGGTACCCAGCTCCTAAGCCATAAAGGGCTTTAAAAGTTGTCACTAACACCTTAAATTGCACCCAGAAGACCACTGGGAGCCAGTGCAGCTTGTGGAGAACAGGTGTTATATGGGTGCACCGAGGTACACCCTTAATCACTCATGCGGCTGCATTCTAGACCAGTTGAAGCCTTTGAGTTCTCTTCAAGGGCAGCCCCATGTAGAGCACATTACAGTAATCTAATTGACAGATGACAAGGGCATGAGTGACTGTAAGAAGAGCCTCCCAGTCCAGGAAGGGGCGCAACTGATGCAACAGGCAAACTTGTGCATAATCCCCATTGGCCACAGCTGCCAAATGATGGTCCAATTGCTGCTGTGGATCCAAGAGAACCCCCAAGTTGCACACCCTTTCTGAGGGGAGCAATTCCCCCCACCCCCAGCATTAAAGATGGGCAATCTATTGGACTACAAGAGGCAACATCCAAAGCCACTCAGTCTTGTCAGGGTTGAGCCTGGGCCTCCTCACAGTCTCCAGGCACCGGGACATCACCTCAACGGCATCACTAGTTCGGCCCTTTTATGACAGTTTTCTGCCCTCAAAACAGCATTTACTTCTGATTTTTGGCAAAAGCAGCCTATAGTGAACAATTGGTTTACTCAACAACCGCTGCAAAAAGTATGGTAAAATTGGTTAGTCATGGTGACCTGCATTTAGCCAAGAAGAAAAAATGTGTAGGAATAGAATAGGTGGTACTTGTTTCAACAGTAGTACCTGCAAGAGGGATCTCTGAGCCCAGTGGCTAATCACTTAAAAATGAGTCAGCTGTGTGTTGCACGTGCCAAAAAAGCACTTGAAGTATTAATATCGCCTTATAATGTTTTGGTAAGACCACACTTAAAATATTTCATCCAGTTTTGTTCACATCAATATAAAAAAAAAGATGTTGAGACTCTAGAACAGAGGTGTCAAACTGGTGGCCCGCAGATCAGATGTGTCACATGCAGGCCACGCCCACCCCAGCTCCATGAAGGGAAAAAACATTGCAAAACGTCATGTGACATGGCGAGTTAGAATCCATGCTCTAGAAGGAGTGCAGAGAAGAGCAACAAAGATGATTAGGGGACTGGAGGCTAAAACTAGAACAGAATAGTTGCTGAATTGGGTATGTCTAGTTTAATGAAAAGAAGAACTAGGGATGACATGATATATAAGGAGTTGCCACGAAAAAAAGGGAGAACCTATTCTCCAAAGCACCTGAATTCAGGACCAGAAGCAATGGATGGAAAACTCAAGAAGGAGAGAACCAACCTAGAACTAAAGAGAATTTTCCTGACAATTAAATTAATCACTGGAACAATTTGCCTCCAGAACTTGTGAATACCCGAACACTGGAATTTTTTAAGAAGTGATTGGACAATGATTTGTCTGAAATGCAGGTTTTCCTGCCTGAGCAAGGGGTTGGACTAGAAGACCTCCAAGGTCCCTTCCAACTTTGTTTTTCTGTCATAACTTACAACCATAATAGGTAGGCTTCATTGCTGTTACAAGTCAACTATTGTAGGTAGTCTTTCCAAACCAGTTGCACTTGAGATTTTAATTCATTATGTGCTATCAAGTGTCAAGTCAATGTTGATTGTTAGTAACCACATACACCTCAGAATAAGCATTCAAGATAAATTGGATTATAATTTATTGTCTCAAGGGGTGGAAGCACGTAACTGATCCTGCTGCTTTCAAAAGGTAAACTGAGTTATATCTTTATATAACTTCAATTAATGGAAAATCAAAAAAATATCTCCGATAAAAGGAATGGCAAATTGCTACATACCATTGCCAAGAAAACAACATGGAAGTTAAGCTTGAGTTAAAAAAATACTCTAATTCCCCCCGCCCCCTCACGTTTGGTCATAATCAGCAAATATTGAGGGAACTCATTACAGAAGAGTACAAGGTAGTATTTTAACTAGAGGGGAAATTTCTGTTGCTGCCTGGAAAAAGTTTTGAGAAATTTGGAGGAAGGTCACATTAGCATTCTGAGAAGCATAAGAGATTTAAGAGTAGGCAAATAGAAGTGGATGGAAAGTAGGAAAAGTATTAAAAAAATGAGAGTTTTAAAGATTGACTCTCTGATACAATTCTGAAAAATTCTAAACATCCTAATCTAGTCATGTAAATTGATTTTGGAAATGAAACTGAAAGTAGAAAATTTTAGATAAAATTCTGTAACCTGTAAATGTCTTAAATCTTTTAAATCAGTCTGCTACCTGATTACACATCACATTTGTTTATTTATAGTCTGGCTGGTATATTTTCAAACATCGTACAATGTAGTCATCAGAATGAAAATATTGAAAAACCTGAACAACTGAAATGCAAGACAGATAAGCCAGCTGATGGCAAAAATTAATTATCTAGCATTTATTTATGTGGTTTACTTTCTTTATTTTTAAATATTATTTTATATAAGTCTTTTATTGTCCAACTTCCCATATCTCAAATCTTAGTGCTCCATTTGACTATGAGAGAATACTGGGGTGTGTATATTGAGCTATGCCATGATTTTTTTTTAAGATTTACAATTTGTTTCTGTTAATTAAATCACAATTAAGCCCAATTATCACAATTAAGCCCAAACAAGCAAACTATATTAAGGCTTTTATGCAGTGTGAGAACCCAGTCAGTCAACCAACTCCTTGGAAAGTTCCTATGAAAAGCCCAATTTGTCTTAGTGACACCTTCAGGCCACAAAACTCGTTTTGGAGAAGGCACCTTGCAATCTATGATCAAGAATATACCACGGGGGCACATCTATCAAGAATATGCGCCATGCTTCCCTGCTACCGCCACCAGACACACACCTTAGCTTCTGGGGAAGCTTTGCAGACAGAGCAGGTGGGCGGAAGACTCGCTGCTCAGAGTGAGTCTTAGATTTCTGGCTTTGCTGGGTTTCATTCCTGGAGAATGGCCTTAAGAAAAGGAGGCCCTGAAATGGAGATCAAAGGTAGGGAGTTTGCTCTAAGCAAGTAACAAAGGCCCCAGATAGTGTCTGGCTCCCAGGAGCATCACAATTAAAGAGAAGGGAAGAAAAGACAAGAAGCAATTGAAGTCTACAATGGGAAAGGCACAAGCAACCTGAGCTGGGGGGTGTTGCCAGGAAATGGGAGATAGAATTGCTCCTAAAGGAGTTGGGCAATGTTCAGCCTTTCCCTCTCTCTCTCTCTCTCTCTCTCTGGCCTATGTTTGCAGCTCCCATCCTGGCCTTGCATGGCAGTTGGGAATGTTGCTAGCATTCTCAATGGCTTGGTTCTTGTGCTCTTTGCCGAGAGCCTGGCATAGCTAAAAAAAAATTGGGAAGCCCTGACCTGTTTGTTTCTTAAGGCAAGCCACAGGCACACAGGTAAATGATTTCTAATAAATTTGCCAACCAATATTGCCAGTCTAGTGAGTACATTGCTTCATGCTTCCCCACTGCTTTTCACTATAAAGGGAAATTGTCAGATCGGGATATAGACATTTTGTGACCCTTCCCAAATCCATCATTCTTATACTAGAATAAGAATGAAATAGGGAATTATTTTCAGTTTACTCTCACACAAAAAATATGATGAGGTGGATTTAAGATGACCAAGTGTCTGGCTCATGTCTGTAGGTGGACTTTAATTTGGGTCTCCCCAATCTTAATTCAACACTTGTACCACTACACCCCATTGAGTCTAAGGTACACAATGGCACAAGGTCTTGCTATTAGCCTTAGTACCTGTCCAAATGTATTTTTATTTAAAATAATTTAAAATTTGATATTAATATTGCAGTGTATACATTTAAAACATCTGTCAACCGAAATGAAAGAAAGTCAGAAATGCTAAAGAAATAAATTTTAATTTGAAAATGAAGAGTTGGAATTGGGCAAGGAAATTGACAAAGGTATCTTTACTTGCATATGGAAAGTGCTAAGCCAAAATCAGTCTCATGCTATCTTGCTATCATGAGTTAACATTGCAAATGTGGTTTTAAACTATGGCTTAGAGCTTAGCATATTGTGCAACTTTAGCATAGCGAAGTATTAACTTAGTAAAATGCGTGGCCCCATCACATACTTAGATTTTTTTCTGACCTACAAACTTTAAAATCATGCAGTCTCTCATTCTAACATGTTTTTATATATTTGCATCATGCATATGGTTGCACACACATGTACATGCATAAATAGGATGATTTATGATTGTGTCATAAAGTGGCCATCTTCAGTTGGCCGAAAAAGATAGAGAAGAGGGCAAAGCCAGACTAAGTATATGTTGCTGCCACATTTAAAAACAAAGTACAGGAGCAATGGGTTGAGTGTAGTCTAGAGTTAGATCACAGGACCAACTACTGCCTAAATTAATAGCTAGAATTTCCTCTTAAGAATACACAAATTAGTACTGAAAGCAGTTATACAGTAATACTTCATGAGCTTTATGCAACTAGATCTCCAATAGAGCACTGAAAACTGCTATTATGCCTGGAAATAACTTGACAATTGTTGTTATCTGCCCCAAAGTCGTGACTCTAGGTGATTTAATGTCCATGTTTTTACCCCAGCAATAGCGTGGAAATGGATTATCATTCTCTTCTCGGACATTGTTTCTTATTTCCAGTCTAGTCAAATTGAAGTGAGCTGACTTTGGAAAGCTAAATGGGGTCAGACCATGTAATAGCTTGAATTGATTTTGTATTATATTTTTATTTTACTCTTATTTCAACTGCTTTATGCTTTTATGGTTGCAAACTGCCAGGAGTCCTTGGATTCTGGCAGTAAATAAATGAGAGAGAATGAGAGAAGGATAATAGATTGCCATGAAGGTCCAGAGGCTGCAGGTTAGACTGGATATGTCAACTCATAAATAGTAAATAATCTCTTGAGTAAATGTCACTTCTGATAGTGCCTTTAAATTCCCATGGACTCCCAATTACATTCTCAAAAAATAAATGGTTGCATTCCTCCCTCCAAATAGGTTAAAATATCTCAAAATAAATTAAAAGAAACAGCCTGCAATGGTGCAGAAGCAGAAGAGTGTCTGGTAGTCCTTTAATTATTTGAACCTCTAGGACAATCACTTTGTGACAGCATCCACTATACAGGTAGTCCTCGACTTATGACCACAACTGACCCCAAAATTTCTGTTACTAGGAAAAACAGTTGTCAAATGAATTTTGCTCCAGTTGTTAAATATATCACTGCAGTTGCTACGGTAAGCTAGTAATATGATTGTTAAGTGAATCTGGTTTCCCTGTTGACTTTGATTGTCACAAGGTCACAAAAGGGAATCACATGACCCCAGAACACTGAAACCGTAACAGCTATGAGTCAGGTGCCAAGCTGCAACGGTCGTAAATGTGAAAAATGCTGCAACAGTCGTAAATGTGAAAAATGCTGCAACGGTCGTAAATGTGAAAAATAGTCATAGGTCACTTTTTGATGTTGTAACTTCAAGTGGACACTAAAGGAACTGTTGTAAGTCGAAGACTATTTGTATGTTCTCAAACTGCCCATCAGTTCAAAATGCAGGTTAAACAACACACCATTTATGAGGTTTAAAAAGGTGTCTCTGAAAGCATTTTGTAGAAATCAGCAAGTGAACTGCTTCACTGTACAGACATAATACTACCATATCCCAATGCTTACATATCAAGCTTTTGGTTAATTAAATACATATTACTAACTACCTCATTGTATCATCTGCTATGAAGAAAGACAAGCTTGCTGGGGCTACTGTTACCATCAAGCCCATTTCTACTGAGCAGCATGTGAAGTAAGTGTGTATATGTGTATATACACACACACACACAATTTATATTCATGTTCTTGGATGAACAGTAATGACTAAATGTGAGAATCAGAGGGAACTGGTTAAAGATTGGGAAGCCCAATACCAAATTCCACTCTAGTCATTAAAACTCCATGTTTCTCTAAATAAGTAAGACACAAATCTTTAAAAGGATATCACCAGAAAAAGTATGGGAGAATTCATGCAGTATGCTAAGCCATCATGTGATTTTTATTTGTATGTCCTGTTAACCCAGCCATTGTGGTGAGTAAATGATGAATATATCTTCATGAATCCAGCCAACTGTGATTTATTCAATAAATCTGGGATAAGCATTCTGGGCCTGCCTAGCATTCTAGGCTTGTTGAGATACATGATTTCTTGCACAGCATTTTTTATTTGCTCTACTTATCAGCAGAGTAACTAAAGATGTATTCTCCCCCTCCTATCCCCCACTTACTCCTCTTTTAGCCTTTTTCCACAGAAAAATACGAGTACTCTTTATGAAGAGGCATTTATGAAACGTTTCTTTAACTTTAATACAAGTGAGGGTGGGAGAGGAAAATGTGTGGTCTAGCCACCACTCACCCATGATCTTTCAAACCATCTTGGACTATGTATGTGACTGCTGTGTTCTCATATTGAGATGGGCTTGTGTTTATATCTTGGAACCCCTCCAAGAAACATGGGCTGAGATTGCCTGTGGCATTTCAAACCCTGGATCGCCCTGCTGGGAGCAGTGGATCAGTGATGGTTTCCATCCCTCTTTCGTCCTGAAAATGACTCCCTGGTGGTTTCCTCCAAGCCACCAACAGTGCAACCACACAAAGATCAAAACCTTTGGTTCCCATCCTCTCTGTCTGCTGCCTATCTAAGATTTGCCATGGAACCTGAGGGCAGGATTCATAAAACAGGAAGGAAAAGACACTAGTGCTTTCTCCCTGCGGTGTCAGAGATACAGAGAACTCACAGCATCCAGCCAAGCGACAAGAATGCCAAAGCATTTATGACAAGTGCCCATGGGTAAAAAAGGAGGAGTCAGAAATATCTAGAGGAGGAAAAGGAGGCAGCATAGCTTATGCTTTGAAGGAACATCTATGTAAAATGTTCATGACTTGGGCATAATTAAAGAAGGTAGCTGAGGATAGCAGCAGGTCTCAAAAAAAAAAAAGCCATTACCAATACTCAAAATCCTGAGTGGGATCACAACTCAAACATATTGGCAAATATTTGTACAATCTATCAAAGTTTTTCTCTCTTTTCACCTGAGAGAGTTGTGCATGAAAAAAAGATGGAACTTTGAATGCACTCTCATGGTGACCATCTTGACTTCTTTGACTCTACTCTCTGGAGACCCCTCCTAACATCACTGACAGCCTTTCTTTATATCAGCATGGGACCAAAACAATCGTGTGAAGGGGAGACACAATAGTCCGAAGTGCTCTAAGTTGCACAAGGGAAGAGGAAAACAGTATGCTTATAAAAAAAAAACTCACTGTGTACTGGCTAGTTAACTGAAGTCTCCAGAGAAAAAGTCACGGAGGTGCTTAGGAAGAAGATTATATGTTTCAGCAGCAAAGAAGCTAATCCTTTGAAATCAGTAAAGGGTCAGAACATAGTCAATGAACTGCAGCTGGCTATAGCGAGTATCTCACCATGAATACACTGTTAGTAATTGTGATAAGGAAGACGATGGGATGGGCTTTTTTCCTCCCCACTGAGGAGAGAATCGGATGAAAGCTGAATGTTGCAGGTCTGAAGCCCAAGAGGAGCCCAAGTGGATGGAGATATCTATTCCCCTTTCTCTTGTCTTGATGACACCCTCTTCCTTTCTTAAGCTGGACTGAGAGCTTTTACTGTATACAGCATTTAAATTTCTCTGCCCTCGGTTCTGGAGTTGCAGGTTGCAGGTTCCCATATATGTCCTCCCTTGGGTTCACAATTTATGGGTGCCATTAGATGGAGCTTGATCAATGTACTTTTGTGGTACAAAGCACCAACTGAATTCTATAAGCAAATTATAGCCCTCCTCGATGGTGCATAGGTGTAAGCACTCAGGTACCACCCAACCTCATTGTATATGTAGCTTCCATTAAAGGCCACTTGGAAAGCATGGTTCAAAATGTAATGATTAGATTGCTTAGCACAAGAATATAGGCAGGGGTATCAAACTAGTGGCCTGCAGGCCAGATGTGTCATGTGCAAGCCATGCTCACCCCAGCTCCGTGAATGGGAAAAACATTGTGAAACGTCACATGATGGCAACATGATGCCATGAGTTTGACACCCGTGATATATAGAGCATTTCTTGCCATTTTCATAGCAGGCACATGAAATCCTATAGTCTTCATTTTCATAAAGAAAATAGGACAGTTTTCAAAGAATTGTATAGCTTTGAATATTTTTCTGTCAGGCCTAACATAGTCACCATTTGTATTCCAATATATTCAGCATATATTCATTGTAATCTTAATTGCCCAATGAATGCTTCCTTCCCAAATAGCTTTGTTAACTTCTCCATCTGATTTCCTTTATTTAAACCGGTTGCAAATTTTCCTACTTTGAGCCCATGAAAAGTTAATCAGTGCATTTCTAAAGTTTTCATGGTACTTTGATTTTCTTTTTCCATCCCACTGAATTAAGAAAGGATTTAGCCCATTCCATATTTTGTAATGTAAAGTAAGAAATATTACTTGTTTTCAATAATTATATCTATGGCAAACTTAAAGGAGATTTGAAATGCTACTTCCTTGTTCTGTTTGTTTTAGCATTCATCCATGTCTGTGCATGGTTTATTGCCTATTGTGATTTGATATATTCTTTTTGAAAGCCATTATGAGAAACATATTGGCTGGAAACAAAGGTAGCTTGGGTACCTTGTATGAATGGCTAATTCTTCTATAGACTATGATTAGCCAGTCTTCCAAAGTTTGATAAATATAAGTTTTAATGATTGTCCAACCATGTAGGGCACATTTTCTATACTTTATCCTTTTTTCTTCAGAGTTACAAAATGTGTGGGAAGTTAAGTTAATTATTTCGGTGTCAAACTGATATAACATATTGTGGACAATGTCTACCACCACCTGAAACAAATTCCTTGGACTGTGCAATCCAGAAAATACCAGAAAATACCAAGAAATATATAGACTGACTTGATGTTTTGCACTAAGTCAAGATTTGCTTAATAATGGTTTCTTCTATCAATCACAATTGTTGGGGTTCAAATTCAAGTTAACCTATAAACTATTCATTACACACTGCATTGGTTCCCCCCTCAAAAAAGGCCACATTATGCCTTAGCACAAGGGTTGAATCCAATACAGATAGGTTTTCCACATTTTTTTTATTATGGTTCCCTGTAAATTGCCAATCACAATATATGCATATCAGCCTTTACACATCTCAAGGAACAATTAGCTATGGTCTCTTGATATATTTATGAAAATCCTAGTAGCAAAATTTTTATAAAAACTACTAAGTAAGCTTGACTATGGCAACACGGCTCAGCTAGGAGCCAGACCTAACTCAAATGAACAAAGGTATTCTACTAATGCAGCTTTCTCCAACCTTAGTCTCCATGCCTTAGTTGCAAGGCTGTGAGGTTGATCTAGACTAGAGAAGGGCTGTCAAACTCGCGTTGTCACAGCAGCATTACATGACGTATTGGGACTTTTTTCCTTTTTGCTAAACCATCTATTTATCACCTAAACTGAATCTCTGCTTAATATGTCTATTTATTTATTTATTTATTTATTTATTTATTTATTTTATTTAATTAATTAATTAACTAATTATTTAATTTAATTTATATGCCGCAGGGCGGCTCACAACAATAAATAACATAAACAACATACATTTAAAATCCCCCTAAAATTATTAATAGGATTAATCTAATCCAGTTTGCTGGAAAAGCCAGGTCTTAAGTGCTTTATGGAAGACTTGCAGGTCCGGGGCACTCAGGAACTCCGATGGTAGGTCATTCCAGAGAGCAGGGGCCGTTGCAGAGAAGGCCCTCCTCTGTGGAATTGCCAGGCAACATTGCCTGACCGATGGTATCTGGAGGAGGCCCACCCTATATGACCTCATGGGGCGCTCGGAGGCAAATGGTGGCAGAAGAGGCTCTCGGAGGTAACCCAGTCCAATGCCATGTAGGGCTTTAAAGGTAATAACCAGCACCTTGAATTGGACCCGGAAGCC
>JANHGC010001360.1:23902-38726 GCA_027560395.1 Boaedon fuliginosus | reverse complement strand
CCTCTCCTCTCCTCTCCTCTCCTCTCCCCTCCTCTCTCCTCTCTCTCTCTCTCTCTCTCTCTCCCCCCCCCCTCAGCAAAGCCTGTTTATACTGTGATGTTCTGCTTGCGTTACTTCTTGATTGCTACGGATCAGCGGAAACAGAGCTTGTTTGCAGGGCAGATTCTGGTTGTTTAAGAGCATATTTATCTTGAGTAATTAGGGCAAACTGCGACGGGGATCCCATCTCTTCCGTAGTGCTCAAGTCTTGTGGGGGGGCCGGAATCTTTTGGGGATTTGGAGGCTCGGGGAGAGTCGACATCCAGTTTGTCCCCCGCGGCTTGGAAACTGAAGGGGTCGTGGTCGTGGATGGGGTGGGGGGAGGAGCAAGCTCTTCTGGTCCGGTGAACCCGAACCATGGTAGAGAAGAACCATTTGAAGTTTCGTTTCCACTGGTCCTTAGCCACGTCTATTCTGTTCTTTGGAAAGTTCTTTGCTCGTCTAGCTGTAGCGGAGTCTGAATGAGTGTGTAGCAAAACTGGGCGATCCTTGCCTCCCGCATGTTTCGTGGCTGTTTTCTCCAAGCGGCGCTTTCGCTTTGAAATCAGACAGTCCCCCGCTTATGAAAGAGAGTTTGCATATTTAGGCAGAGAAGGTTTAGCTAAGCTTCCCTGCGCTGCCGAAGGGAGTGAAGGAATTTGGCTTTGCTTTAAGAAATCATGCAAAGAGACAATGCAAAAAGTTTGGGAAAGGCTGTCCGGAAATCTGTGGGAAAGGTTTTGTGGGATACCTGACAAAGAGAGTTTGTGTCTGTTTCTCCACACTGTATCAATGTTTTTCAAATTTGGCAACTTTAAGATGGGCAGACTTCAACTTACCAGAATTTCCCAGTCAGCATTCTCAAAGTTGAAATCCACACACCTGAAAAGTTGCCAAATTTGAAAAACACTGCACTGAATCTGTACTGTAAGCAACACTGCCTAGAGGTCAGGGAAAGTGTTGGTGGGAGCCTTGCCTTTGGGTCTTGCTGCATTTCTGACTTCTTTATGAGAGAACGCTCACACCTGGTAGCCCCTGCCAAGCCAGTTTTTCTCCTTTAAGAAGAATATACCGCCATTTCAAGGAGAAAACTGGATTCTGTTAAAGCTCAGGAGGTAATACAATTGTCTTATCTCCCAGGCTTTGGTTTTCTGATTGCTATTTGAATGTGTTTCTTCTTTACCCCAAGCTGGTGAAAAAAGAGATATTTAAGAGGGAAGGTTTTCTAGATAATTGAGGATTTTATCTATAGTGCAAGATATCTAACATGGTAAGCTATATATAACCAAGATATTGGCTCCAATGCCCAAAGGTCTATACCCAGAGTCCTTCTGCAAAAAAAAAAACACAATCCTACGAATTAGTGAAAATCTTTGGCTTCAGCAACAAAGCCTTAGAGGGAGACTGAAAGAATAGAATTGATAAAGTCAAAGTAAGTTCTCATACTAGTCAGCCTAGCAGCTCCATAAGCAATCTTATTAAATAACTGAGTCAGCCCTGCATCCCAAAATATTCTTTCCTATATGAAAATTTTCCATGGCTCAGAGATTCTCCCCTTTAAAATGCAACTTTTCCAGTCCATCATGTGGATTGTCCATGGCATTATTTTTGCATGTGATTATTTGCATTATTCTACAGAACAAACTTAGGAATCCAACAAAGTCAAATAAGGATGGCCTAATTTGGACCCCATCATAAAATCTTCTTAAGGGACCAAGTCCACCCCTTAATTCATCCATATCTGCTTTGTCTTCAAGGCCTTGCCAAAAAACTTTCCCTTCAGTTTGCCCAAGGCCAGCCCCAGAGACACCCTGATCAGGCTCCAGTTTACTTGCAGAAGTAATTTACTTACAGAAAGCCCTGCTTTACACCTCTGTGTAATTACTTCACAAGTCTTTGAGCTGCAGCAGCAGCAACTGTTGATGGTGCTTCCCCTCCCTGTACAGCCTGGTTTGACTTCCTATGGCTGAAAGTGCTAGCAGGACTGAAAGCTATGCTGCAAATCAGCACCCCTTTTAAGGCCAGCGACAAATTCTCTATTTGTTTGGTGCTGAACTAGCCCTCGGTTTGACACAGCGATCTTAGCCACAAGGTCAACACAACCAGACTCTCATCACAAAGCTGGAATGCGTGTTGTACATATGAACTGTGTGAGGATCTCTTCATCTTTCAGGCATGAGAACAAGAATATAAAAGGGGCACCAAAAGTCCTTTTCTGCTGTAGCTATGAATTTAGAATTATGCTATGTTAGGAAGAAAGGTGAACATGTATTTAACATCTTTCAAGGAAAAGGTCTTTGAAAAACTTTGGAGTAAGGAAATAGTGAAGAAAAAACTTAAGTACCTCCCTCTCTTTTAAATTCTGTCTTGACACATCTTTGCTTTTGTGGTTTATTAACATGTGCATTCTTGCACTTATTAATATATCCTGGATAATTTGATGCTTAGTAGTCATAGGAATTGATGTGCCCCCCCCATCCTTGGATGTGTGGATTGTTGTTTTAGATATTTTATACTGTATATTATTGTATTTTAAATTGGTTGTTAGCCGCCTTGAGTTCCCCTTGACCAGGGAAGAGAGGTGGGGTATAAATCTAATAAAATAAATAAATAAAATAGTTTGTTGAGTTTGCCAGATCACATATGACAAACTTCTACAATCAGGAACTTTTCAGGGATTTTTAACTACAATTCCCATCTTTGACATAGCTGACTGAAAATCGAGCCCTACTCCAACACAAGCAGCAGATTCAAGGAATCTACTAAAAAAATTATTCTGACTATGGAAGCTATCATAGCTATTAAAGATCATGTCTGGATGTTAAAACTACAAAAAATGGAGGCTTTTTTTTTTTGCTCCAACTAGAAAGCTCTGACTTTAGGGCACCTGCAAATATTAATTGCTTTCAACTGATCTGTCACTTTTTATGGGCAAGCCTAGTGTAAATCTAAAGGACTGATATAAATACATACAAGAATTATAGGCTAAATCTGGGAATTTTAAAAAAAAAATCTGGACAAACCACTTCTAAATGTTTGCCAAGAAAATGACATTGACTTCTCTATATAGTTACCTAGAAGTCTAGCTAAGCTCAAAGGAACCTTCAATCACATTGTAACTCTTCTAGGAACATCCCTCAAGGAGACAATAATTCAGTTTCAGCATGTGGTGGCGCCATTGACAGTTCTTTATGGGAATCAACCTTACACTGTAAAATAGTCTCCAAAATGCATCCTTAAATAAAGAGTTCTTCCAACTTTTTAACTTCTGAAAAACACTTCCTTTAAAACTTTTCCTTTGCATTTCCCAGAAGAATCAGGCCTCCTGCAAATTCTCTAAAAGGCAAATGGAGTCTATTCTGCAAATGAATTGTACTCGCTATTGTATTTAATATACAATAATAAGAATAACTAGCTCTCCCACATCACTGTTTAGAAATGTTTTGATCATGGTTGCATTCACACTTACTCATATTAACCAGAGTTTGTTCAGGTGAATTTTTTGGCTTGCAAAACACATTGAACATGCATTAGCAATATAAATTGGATTCACACAACCCATTAGGCAAAATCTGATTTTGCAACCTACATCTGCAAATATATTTTTGTGGAAAGTAGATAGGGTATTTCTATCTAAAAGTAAATGAAGTGAGTATAGTTACATTAGTTTTATTGTCAGGACTAAAACTTTTCCACTGTGGATACAATAAAGCAATTTTAAAAAGCCATTATCAAATACAGTAGCTCAAGAGAAAAGGAATCCTTTAGAATTTTATTTAAAAGTTAGTTTTTAAATAGATTTATCTATGGTTACTGAGTATTTTATTCTGCCATGGCTGATTTCATCGCAGCCCAGCTACCTACCCACTTAAATTATATTTTTTTTTCAATAGTTACATAGCCATGAGACAAGGGTGGTAATATTAATATTAAATTAAGGTGCTAGTGACAACTTTTAAAGTGCTTTATGGCTTAGGAGTGGAGTACCTTTGAGACCGCCTTCTGCCACCACATGCTTCCTAGCGTCCAGTAAGATCCCACACGATTGGCTTGTTATGGGTCCCGTCAGCTAAACAATGTCGGCTGGCGGGCCCTCAAGCTAAGGCCTTCTCTGTGGTGGCACCGGCCCTCTGGAACTAACTACCCATGGAGATAAGAACCATTCCAAACCTGTTGGCCTTCCACAGAGCCACTAAGACCTGGCTATGTCGGCGGGCTTGGAACTAATATCCCCCTTGGATGAATGATGATGGGTTGGTGTATGAGTGTATTGTAAATTTTTTAAATATATTGTATTCTTAATGGTTGTTTTATTGTACTGTTTTTAGTTGTTGTAAGCGGCTTTGAGTTCCCTTTCACCGGGGAAGAGAGGTGGGGTATCAATCTAAATAAATAAATAAATAATAAATAAATATAAGATTAAATCAACATATTCATCTAAGGACAGGTTCATAGCATCATTCATTCCTTCAGCTCTCTCTCTCTCTCTCTCTCTCTCTCTCTCTCTCTCTCTCTCTCTCTCTCTCTCTCTCTCTCTCTCTTATAGTATTAATATTTAACCCAGTAGGCCTGCTTGAATGAAAGACTATTAGATTTAGGATATTTTAGGAGTGTAGCTATGACTTGGGAAGTGGGGGGAAAAAACCCATATCCTTGGAAGGAGGAAGTAACAAACTACTCCTAAAGAGCAAGCTTGCCTTAGTGGCCCTACAGCTGTGATGGCGAACCTATGGCACGGGTGCCAGAGGTGGCACGCAGAGCCCTCTCAGTGGGCATAGGCAACATCACCAGCTGCCTTTCTGGTTTCTGGCTGGTCTTCACGGGTGCCAGAGTGCTGGAAAACAGCCCAAAAAATGGCTAAAACAGGCTGTTTTCAGGCTATGTTCAAGATGTTTTTTGTACCCAAAACAGCCCCCAAAATGGCCTGAAAATGGTCAAAGATGCCCCCCAAAATGCCCAAAATACAGGCTGTTTTGGGGCCATTTTCAGGCCAAAACCAGACCAAAAAAATGGTCTGAAAATGCCCCCCAAAACAGCCAAAAAACAGGCATGCAGCCACCAGCCAACTGGTCTTTGGTTTTCTGGCACTCCGGCATGCGCACATGTACATGAATGCATGCATGTTTCAGTTTGGGCACTCAGGGCCGAAAAGGTTCGCCATCACTGCCTTACAGTATGTTGCTCTTTTTCCATCCCAGTTTAGCTCTTTGGTGTGTTGTGTTGTAATATTGATTGTAGCAATAAATAGCAATCTCTCTAGTTATCTCAGCTTTGTTCTCTCTTCTCCGCTGAACTTGTGCAAACTGAAATTCAAGTAGTATTGAAATTCAACAGTAGATGTTCACTGAGTTTCCCATTCTCTTAAACATTCTTCACCCATCTTTGGAATTTCACACCCTGTGTATGAATTTGAAATTCAAGTGCCATCTTTCACTTCTCTCTTCTAAATTTCTTGCTGAATGCAAACAGGATAGCCAATGAAAAGTTGTACAATCTGGACCTTATCCCAGGCAAAAAGCTGTCCCCAGTTAACTTGAGATTAGTGTATCTTTTTATCCTTCTGGGTACTAAGGAAAAGGTGTTAGAATTTAACACTTGAAAAAAAAAGCTACCAAAAAGCTTCTATCTCCAGTGCTAGCATTAGAATGTGGGCGAGCCCTGGACAATAACTGTATTCATTCAAAAGAAGACGTAGAAATGTTATTGCTACATTCAAGAAATTGCTTGCTGGTTGGATTGAGGCAGAAGTGGAAAATCTAGGACATTGTAGATATTTGTTGAACTACAACTCCCAACAGGCATGGCCAATGATTAGATTTCCTCACTCTTAAATAGGGTCCAAATGATATTAGGGTTTAGGACTGTTACATCTGTTGTGAAATTTCCTCTAAATTTCAACTGTTTTGCTTAATTCAGTCTATTCACATATTTTTTTTGCAACATGATTTTGAATGTCTCTTTAGTAAAATGCTTCTTACTACTACAACTTGACATTTCCCCATATACCTAAGAAGGAGCCAACTCTGTATGTCATGGAAAACACAGAATGTATAATATTGAGATACAATCTTGAGTTCTTTCACAGGAAGAATTTGGTGTCATTCCCACCAGAGGTTTCTAAATAAAGCATCAAACTGGGCATTTAGGCTACTAACAAAGTTGGTGGCAAAATACACTGCTCTAAATAGTACACTAAGGAATACACAACAATACACAAATCTCTAAGGAACTTCAATTTTATGATTTTTGTCTGTTCAATTTCATCTTGCAAAGACTTGTGCCTTCAAGTTATTTATTTTGCAGTATAGCAGTTCATGAATCTGGTTTGGTGGACAGTGGATGTAATTATGTCTTCTGCAGAAACAGATTGTACCAAAGTATTTTTATTGGCCAGAAAGCAAATGCTGCAAAAACAAGAATTACATTTGTAGAGAGAACAAATATTACCTATATTAGATATATACTAATCATGACTGGTATTACATTCTGAAATCCAAATTAAGCATTCTTGTTCATCTTACTTTCAAATTTAGAACAGAGAGATTAAGAAGAGATTCTCCAACAACGGAGACTCTAATTCCCAATTCAAAAATCTCAAAATAACAAAGGCTCTATTCTCAGTCACATTCTGCTTCAAACCAGTTAGCAGAATATATAGACAGAGGCTGCACTTGTGGCATCTGGTCCTAAACCATTTTTTAAAACCAGCACCACGAATCCACAAATGGATTAGAACTTGTGAAGGTGCTGTAAAGCTTCTAGTATATGTGCCATACACTATTTCCCATGGATATACGTTTTTATATTGCCTATGGCTTTTGGACTCTCTTCAAACAACACCTTGGAGTGTATCATGCAGGAATCTTGGAAGAATAAGTAAAATATAAATCTTTGCTTTATTTTTGTTTGTTGATTTGTTTATCAAATTTATATGGTGGCCTATCTCACAAAAAGCAATTGTGAATGATATACAGTAATGTTAAGTCAATATATAAGGACAATCATTATTAAAATTATAAAACAGTCATATAGGGATTCTGGATACTGTACAATTAAATGCTAACAAATACAATATTAACCACAGTCATTGATCCATCTCAGAATTTCGTCGGTCCCTGGGGATCCCTGGATCTGGCAGCACAGCGAGATCCTGAGGACTTCCTGAACAATTAACATGGATGGAACTAACCTCACTTCAGGAGGCTAGGAGAGAAGAACATTTCAGACACCATAGTACAGAAGACTCACCAGCTGGGACCCCGCAGTATGTCTTCTCTACCATATCTTCAGGGGTGGATTCCTACCGGTCTAACAACCGGTTCGCTTGGTGCTGACGTTTTGGATTCGAGCATCACTTTGGTGCCGAAAATTAGGTGATCAGCTGGTTTTTGGCACTCATGTGATGAATGCACAGCACGCGCCAAATGCATGATGCACACACATCACTTTGGGGCTGAAAATCAGCTGTTTTGGGGCCTCAGGTGATGCGCATGCAGTGCATGCCTGCATCAGTTTAGGCTGGAAAACAGCTGATTTAGCTACCAGCTCTGCTAAATTTAGCAAGGAGTTTGGCCAAGCTGGTAGCTAAATTGGCTGTTTTTCGGGCTTGAGGTGGTGTGCGCATCATGTGCACTGCATGCACATCAATTTAGTCCCGAAAAACAGCTGATTTAATTAGCTACTGGTAGCTTAATTCTAACAACCAGTTCGCTGAACTGGTAATTATTTTAACAACTGGTTCTTATGGGACAGGAAGTTACATTTGGGGAGAAGCAGTCTCTTGGATAACCCAATCCCATGCCATGAAGGGCTCTAAAGCACTTTGAATTGGACCTGAAAGCAAAATGGCAATCAATCCAGTTTATGGATATAATCTGTGCCACATATAACTAACTGCCTGGCTGCTGCATTCTGCATCAGTTGAAGCTTACAGGTACCCTCCAAGGGCAGCCTAAGACTCCTAATGAAAAAAATGAAGAAATTCCATTTTATATTCATGCCTTGAAGAATGAAGATCAAGTAGGCTTGCTAATGTTATTGGCTTGTTAAGTGTAACACTTGTATAGGCAGGATAATACGAATGAAATAACCTGGGCCTACAACACTATGATTCATATTTAGAAGTATTTAAGACCACACTAGACCTCCAAGCCACCCTATGAAGGAAAATCACATGTCCCATGATGATACAATGGAATTAAGTCTAATAGTGTTAAAGCTGGAAATTAAATGTCTTATGGAAATATGGAAAAAGTAAAACATGAGAAAAGTCATTCCAGATGCCATATATTGTATGGATGAGTTTTAAATTGTTGTACGCCGCCTCGAGTTCCCCTGATTGGGGAAGAGATTGGTTTGTTTATAGCAAAATATTCCCGTAATTAAACAGCAATGCAATGTTACATGCACATGTTTGTAAGGACATTGAAAGTCCTTATGGTCGTTTGTGTACATTCATGCACTCAGTCTTTTTCCTCCAAGTGCATGGATTTCAGTTTCCACAATTCTTAGCCCTGGCCATGCTGACCAGAGGAAGAGAATTGTAAATCTGAGAATTGACACGTCTGGATTAGAGAAGAGTGTTATACCCTCTAATCTTAGATCTATAAATTTTAAATGCCAGGAAGCCATGAAGTTCTATAATTTCTCTAGTAGCTATGCTTTGATATTAAAGTGAGCAAGATTGTAACACAATAAACATGTACCAATCAAGGAGAATATTTGTAGCCCGGGGTTGAAATATGGGGTCCTTGATGTTTTCTGAGCTTGGTTGTTTTCTTGGAGAATTTTCATTACCCAAACTAGGTAACATCATCAGTCTTAGTCAGTCACTAGCATTGATGCTACCTAGTTTAGGCAATGAAACATGTGCAAGAAAACAACCAAGCTCAGAGAGCACCAAGGACCCCTCATAATAAACTTGAGATGCCTTCCCCATCCTAATAGGCTCGAATGATATTGGATCTTCCATGTGAGTGTTTGAGAAATCTGGTAGTTTTAATCTCAACTCATCTGGAGAACCTGTTTGGAGAGAAAACTGAATGTTTGTCAAGGAACAGCTGCAAGAGGGAATGAGACACATATAATCAGAAGCATCAGAATCTAATGATGAGCACAAGATCATGTTGTTTGAATGCATTTTATTTTGATATTCTTTGGTATTTCTATAGCATAAACTTACAGTCGGATTTACACATAGTTCTCTAACTCATAATGGGATTAGCATGTTCTACTAATACTGTCAACAATCCAGCCAAATTGTTTAGTCAACAAATTATAATTAAGGCACATATGAGTCACAGGTCTATAAGCAGAGCACCATTTTTGCATAAAAAGTCACTGCTAGCCATTTTTTCTCCCCAAAACACTTGGTTCCATTTTCATTCTTACTCAGTTTTCAGCTATGCTTTCCCATCTTAGTTGTCAGCACTATTGTATAATCAGATCTCTGATTATACAATAACTACCTGCTAACCACATTTTTGTAATTTTCACCCTAAAGATTATTTGTACAGCAGAAAACTTCAGTTCTCTCTCAGCCTCCTACTTTTAGACAGTTGATGCCATCTAAACTACCATATATAAGGACTGTCTCTCCTGCCTAAACATCAAAAAGTAGAAATAATAATATACTATTAATTATATGGCATAATTATGGTATAATATAATTAACACTTACTTCTATTCCAACAGAATCATTGTAGGGATTATAACAAGATAAGCAAAGCAATTTAAGCATTCAGAACTGCTATTGAAGTACCAACTAATATTATACATCAAAATTAATTAAGCAGGTAAATTTACTGCAGAGAGGAGCCCTTTCAGGGATCTTAACCACTTATGATGCTATTGATAAAAACCATAATGTCAGCAAGATAGAACAGTTTCCCATTTTTCTCAGCAGGAAGTTTCCAATTTAGGGAAATTCATCTGATGCTGCACCTGCTGAGGTTCGGGAACTCAGCATAGAATGACGAGAGCTTCATATTTCCAAACACATTTAAGATTAGAAACATTTTTGTGGCTTCTCTTTCAGCTCATTTTATTCCTTTTCTAATGACTGGCAAGCAATAATGAACACTCAAACAAAAACAAATTCTATTTTATTAAGAGTGGGTAGTAGTTTGTAAGCAGATACCTAGTGTCGGACTAGGAGAGTACTGAACAGCTTCCCCCACCCAACCTGGGTATGACCTTGGAGGATACTTCCTCTTTTTCAAACTGTGTTGGGTTACCATTTCCAATATCTCCAGTCCAGACAGTATGATCCATACCGGCTAGGAGCTGCAAAGAATTGCAGTTCAACCCACATTGTAGAAAGGATGTTATCTTAGGGAAAGATGCAAGTGGTAGGAACCAGTGAATAAATACTATCTACAAGTTGTAGCTAACAGTAAAAATGCCGCTACGATGGCAGCATGATCCACGTAGCACACAGATGGTGTCAAACAAAAGGAAGGGACAAGGGAACAATTGAGAAACAATGGGTGGGACGGGAGTGTCAAATTCTTTTTTGCTAAACTAAAAAGTTTCCCTCCTGAAATGCCTCTTCATATTTGTTTTTCTTCCAATATGATTTACTTCTAGTCTTGGAATCTGGCCAAGGATTGGGTGGTACATACCAAAATAGTTTCAGCTTCATATGCCATGCAGCTTAAAAACAGCTGGTGACTAACATGGGCAGGCTGAAGATAAATACAACAAAGGCATATAGAGGGAGCAAGAACAGTCCTCGAAACTGCCTAGCACAAGATGCCAATGCCTCAAGTAGTTGTCTGTTTTAGGAGAAGGACAACTGAAGCAGAAGGGTTTGTATAAAGTAGGGAAAACTTTCTAAAGATGCTGCCATCTTTGATATCGAATGAGCATCATCATGGTTGCAAAATTTTCTAAGTCAGTATTTCTCAGCCTCGGCATCTTTAAGTTTCATTGACTTCATCTCCCAGAATTTTCCAAACAGCACTGAAACACTGATCTAGATTGCAATTATTCTAAGCATCTGGCATGATTTTGATTCAATGCCAGAAGAACCAGCAGAAAAATAAGATGGGGTGTCATCAGGGTTTTTCTTTTTAGTTTTTCTTTAATTGAACAAACCAAACTTCAAAGCAAAAGATTCCACTTAAAAAAAAACAACAAGTAAACAAAATCATAAAATCAAACAACCTTTATTTACTTTATTTTTTTTAGATTCCCTGCCCCCATTTGAAGAAAATGAAAATGTACTTATTTAAATTTGGAAAAGATTCCCCACAGTTGGCGTAGTCTCTTTTCAAAGCACTCACTTGCATAATACGAATACCATTCCCAAACAACCATCCTGAAGAGTAATTTAGTAATCTGGATCTATTTATAAAATTAACTATTACAAATGAAGTGAAACTCAGACTCAAAGACAGATTCATAAAGCTCTTAAAGTCATCTCTGTAATTCTAGGGTTACTGCAAACTGCAAAGTATGAATTATTAGCCTGTTTGCCATGGAACAGGAGCTGTTTCAGAATGGCATTATAAGCTTTTTTTTGCAGAGCATTTCAAGAAAGATTTAAAGCCACACACACTCTTGCTTGCCTTTCCGCCCACCTCCTTCTAAGTACTGTGTGGAGGGTAGAAGTCTAGCATAGGTTTGAAGGGAGAAGCTTCCCCCCATAAAAGGACCCCCTTTTTCAGGGGGGAGTGAGTCAGCCACACCTGTATTTGTGGGAGCCATTCCTGGAACCTCTTGGCTCCCGGCAGCCGGAGGTCCCACTACAAAGGCACCCCAGGGAGACAAAATAGTTTCCAACCGAAAACGTCCCCCCAGGGCAGCAATTAATAACATTCCCTGTGTTCAAAGGGAAGGCGAGGCCCAGGCACGGCAGCATCTTGTCGGGACCCGGCCTGCTGCAAACAAGAGAACCACAACCGAGAGGAAATGCCTCTCTTGAGGAGGATAGGCGTGGGACCGGGACATGGGAGCTGCAGAGAATATGCTACGATTTCTGCCCCTGGGGCACTGCAGGATCACCTGCCCAAGGGGTATGCCCATGCTAAAGAGGAAAGCTGTAGTGGATGACCTTGGGACCTACAATATACAGTGGCCTCACTGGTCCTATCTTTAAAATGTCTGTATAAAGACAATGAAGTTATATCTTTATTTTGGGGGAAACCGGTAAACATATACCTCTGTTTGGCTAAGTGCATGGATCTGGGTTGATCAAAAGTCTTCTTCAGGCTAGGAGATAAAAAAGAAGGAAGGAAGGGGAAAGAAAAATGAAGAGGCCAGGATATCCTTCGCAAAATCCTTAATTTTGCAGGCTTATTTTACCGATTAAGGCTGCCATCTCATATCGAGGTCCCAAATAAACTGCACTGCACCCCACAGAATTTAGTTCAGACCTGATAGGAATGCAATTCATATGTTCATGTCTCTCAATTAAATATTACTTATTACCAACTGGAACTTCATGATAAGTTAGTTTCCCCTCTGTATGTAGGCAAGTAGGGTGGGTGGGGATTTTTTCCCCCTGTAACATAAAACCTTAGGGAGAATTTTGGTTCTACTGAAAGCTTCCTTGTGATTTTTGGTTAATTCTCTATCTCTCTGCATGTTATTATGAAAGGAACATTTAGTATTTGGCCAAAGAATCAAGCCTTGAGTTTCAAAGCCTTGTATTTGTGAAGGGACTTTAGGGGTTAATTAAAACTAGTAACAAATATGTGTTGAAGAATAATAATGAAGAGTTCTGTGCAGATTGACAAGAAAATAATCCCTTGTTAAATTCAAAGGCTTAATTTCCATTAAGGCTGCTTTTGCTGGCCATTCCCATTCTGAAATTTAAACAACACTGATTCTTATGACAGAAGTGGATATAGGAAGGCAGGCACAGAAACAATAGACAGAATACTGCAATCAGAACTACCCACTTCTACAGGATGAATGGCAGATAGTTAGTGATATGCTAAACAGGGAGGCAGGAGATTTAGAGCAATCAATCAAGGGCGTTCGATTGACAGCAACATTCAGGGTTACTCAGAAAAACAGAAGCAGGGTAGGGATCAGGGCAATAAAGTTTTCTGTTGCTTCAGGAAAGGGGAATGACACTTGAACTCTGTGGAGAAGAAAAATCTGTAATCACACACTATGCAAAAACCACCAGCAGGGAAGCGGGTTTTTGTTTAATATGTTGTTCAGTCTTATCCAACTATGATTATTTATTTTTTTGTCCATTAAATTAAAATTAACTGAAACAGTGACATACTCTTTGAATAGAAGTCTTTCAATAAATATTTCATGTCTGTAAGCATTATACAAAAATTAGATGTGACACATTAACCTTCTGGAGGTCTGGCCATCATGGATGATCTTTGACCAACCTAAAAACCAGTTTTTTCACCCTTGGTTCCTCCCATATATATTCCTTTCTTTTTATTTGGCCAATCAAGCAACAGCATCCATAACAAACTGTGATGACTCCAATGTCATAAGCACAGTGACATTACCAAAAACCAAGTAACTTATTTGCATTAGTGTGCAGGTACACTTAAAGATGTGAGTCATAATTGTGGGCCCCCACCCATCATATAAAGGTATTCCCACCATCCTGAAATTTGTATGGTCCCCAGCCTGACTTTAATTAAACCAGACTTTAACTGAAACAGTGCCATTATTCTTTTCCTAGGCCTTGGTCTGGAGAGGTGATGGGCTCTTTTTGAGTTGTTTGGTCTGTGAGATAGTAAACAATCATTTAAGAGTTGTTCCTTTTTCTTTCTTTCTTTTTTTGTCAATGTTTTTATTTTTTAATACAATATTTCCACCTTCAATTGAACAGTGTGTCACCCGGGTACAAATATCTTTGTAAAATAATAATCAAAATTTGCAGCATTATTCATTACAGTAGTATTAATTCTACAATATTTTAAAACAATAATATTCAACATACTAATCATAATATTTGCTTCTCTCTTTTAACATATCTTCTTTATTTCACTAATCTTTTGTTTCCTTGTTTCTAACTTCCATTTTTGTTATTAAATCCCATGTCATATAATATTCAGTTTGCTCTTTCTCCTTAATTGCAAGTGTTAGTCTATTCTTTTCTGCACACTCCAATATTTTCCTCATCAGAGCTTTTTCTATGAATGAAATTGATAGTTCAGATACTACTTTGCCCGCCCATCTTTAGAACTTTCATTGTCTTCTCAAGTAGATCTTATGGTATGCCCCAAGGTTATTTACTGAAAATACACTGAGAATTCTGAGAGAGCAGCTCTGAACCCTTGTGATCCCATAACATTATCAATATTCTGGAACAGAATTTATTTATTTCCATCTCTTCTATGTTTATTAGCTTCTTTACTGTTTGAAATTTTGAGTGTAGGCCTCTCTGGTTTCCCCACTGGCAGGAACACTTGTCTCACTTCACTTCCTGGCTTCTAAAATTAAGGCAACTATTACTGTTTCTATCTACTTCTCCTTAGATATGGTCGGCTTAGAACATATTTCCTTTTCCAGGCTATTAGATGGAGACAATTCACACAACGGTTTGAATCTTCCTCACAGAAGAGAAGCGCTAATAAACTTTTGTCAGTTTCATCCAGTTTTGAGGGGCTGCCACAAAGAAGAGGGTGTCAAATTATTTTCCAAAGCACCAGACAGCAAGAAAAAAACAATGGTTGGAAACTAATCAAGGAGAGAAAGCAACCTGGAATTAAGAGCCTTGGTGGTACAGTGGTTAAATGCAGCACTGAAGTCTCTGTTGACTTGTTCAGCAGGTTGTCAGATCAAATCCCCAGGCTCAAGGTTGACTCAGCCTTCCATCCTTTCT
>JANHGC010001360.1:11074-23116 GCA_027560395.1 Boaedon fuliginosus | reverse complement strand
AAATGAGGACCCAGATTGTTGGGGGCAATAAGCTGACTCTGTAACTGCTTGGGGAGTGTTGTAAAGCTCTGATAAAGCAGTATATAAAATCTGAGTGCTATTGCTATCCATGTTGTAAGCCGCCCAGAGTCCTTTAGGAGTGAGCAGTATTAAAATGTAATAATTAAATAAATGTAATAAATAAATTAAGGAGAAACTTCCTAACAGTGAGGACAATTAACCAGTGGAACAGCTTGCCTTCAGAAATCAGGGGCGCTCCATCACTGGAGGTTTTTAAGAAGAGACTAGACAGTCTCTTATATGAAATGGTATAAGTTATCCTGCTTGAGTAGGGGGCTGGACTAGAAGACCTCCAAGGTGTCCTCCAGCTCTGTTCTACTCTGATTCTAATCCCTTCTAACTATCTGGGTTATCATGTATCCAGGAACATTTTCAAGGACTGGCAAATAGTCAGAATAGTTTGGATCCATCCCAGCTTTGTTCCCCAGTTTCAGACGCTACAATAAACCATGACTAAAGCTATGGTGAAAAGTTCCTGGTTGCAAAAAAGCTAAACATACTCCCACCATATGTCTGCTGTTGGAAAATAAATTACATCTAATGACCTCCCCTCCCTACACACTATTTACATGGATACCAAGTACTTCAGATCTAAAGCAAAAGGGTGCTTTGGAATGGGTGTGACATGCACTGCATACTCCAAACTCTGGGTACCCCCTTAAAGTAGCTGTGCCTTTTTTCTAGGCCCCCATAGCAGTTCTGCAATCCCAGGAAAACAGATTATTGAATTAAGAAGGTGCTGACACTGTTCCTGCTCCAAAACACTTCTTGCACCATGTTGGAACTTAAACACACATTTTCCTAGGATCATGTAGTTATTGAGCAAACTCAGAAAAAAATGCCATTTATTAAAGGAGACACTGGGCACATCCATGCTCATCCAAAGCAATTTTGGAGAGTTGGATCTGAAGTACCCCACATCTTAAAGTGGAGCCAAAAATAGGTCAATTTTAACTGGGTCTCCAATACTAAATGAGAGGATATTTTTTTAAATAAAATAAAATAAAACTTTGTGGACTTCTATCTCCAAAATAGTTCCCCTTGACTGGGGAAGAGAGGCGGGGTATAAATCGAATAAATAAAATAAAATAAAAAATAAAACTACTGTTTATTTTAAATAGTAAAATGGAGATATATTGTAGGTACAAGAACAAAAACAAAAGAAATACTAATACTACTGTAAAAAAATGAATGAATTAGGTGTTGTAATGTAAGTTACAGGAAAGGAGAGAAGAGGATTCAAGGTTGTGATATATTTTTCCCTTCAACAATTCTGTTCAGCTGTAAAATGTTGAAGGTTAACACTGAGCTCTTGGTTTTATAAAAAGAATCTAACACTAAAGTGGCATGAAAATACAGAACAGGTGGTATATTAAATTAGCTAACCTTGGCAGCCAATGTGAACATTCCTGGACCAAAGCATTTTCAGTTGTCTAAGAATAACAAAGACAAAGTATTACAGGTAAATAAATATCTGCATTGATCTATTTTGTCTAGATCAGGGCTGCTAAACTTTTATGGAAGTAATGGGCAAAACCTACATTGACTCTACATTTGATTTAATTAAAAATGGGTAATACAGTATGGTAACTTTTTAAAAATCATGTTAAAAATGCAATTTGTCAAAACTTTGCAGATCTTGGGGGCAATAGCCAAGGCCATTAAAGGTTCCAGTGTGGTTTTGGGGCCTGGAAGTGCACAATTCTGATTTATTTATTTATTTTATTAAATTTATACCCCGCCTCACTTCCCCAGTAATGGGGAACTCTGATGTACATGACTGAGTTCTCAAACAGTATATTAGACATTGATCATTGGAACAAAGTGCTATAGATCAAGCTCAAGTGGAGTGGAAGTAAGAATAATACCATGGACTTGGTTCTCAGAGGAAATATAGCAGACGAAATATAGCAGACTATTCTCTGTAAAGTTTCTGAAACTTCCCAATTTCTATTTGCCAGTTCTCATTTTCCAACTTTAGGTGGATTCAGGATATTGCAGCTGACATCCCAATTTGTGTCACTGATCATATCCTTCTCTCAATCCAGAAGCCGGGCATCCTGAGAACTGAGAAGATGGTAATTAATGTTGGCTTTCTTTCCTGATAATCAACAGGGCATGTGGCAGTACAAAGACCTTGCCACTCAGTCTAAATGAATTTCCCTTCATCTTATTCTGCATTCATATCCTATTAGTCCTGGAAGACTTAAGTTAAAACAGGCACCGGGCATGGCTCTCACCCAGTTATGACAGCATCAGTGTTGATTGAGTCAGACTCCATAAGCACTGCAAAGCCTTGGAGGAACCAAGCTCAGGTTTTACTCCAAGCGCCCATATTGGATCGTCCTTCCTGTAATGATTTGGAATTAAGTTTTTCTTTCATTTTCTGTGGCACAGTGTCTGAAACTTAGATGACATTTTTATGTTGAGTTCCCCCTGACCAGGGAAGAGAGGCGGGGTATAAATTTGATAAAATAAATAAATAAATGTCTCTTTACAGTAAGCTTCCAAGTCCTGCAAAGGCTACATGATTTTGGGCAGTGACCTCATGGAATTATGGGTTCCAGATCAATGGCTTACCAGCAGAGCTGAGAATGAAAGTATAGATAAGTCAGTTTGCCTAGATCTGATTGTGCTGGCAGACAAAGAAGGACTAGAGAAAAGGGAAGTGGTATGATAATCTGACAACAACTGGCCTAAAAGGTGTGGGACAAAGTTGTATCATAAGCCTTCCTGTCTGATATTATTACAATTATATTTTAGATTATTCCTACCTATTAGTTTCCTTTAAGCATTTTCTCCATTACATGACTAAAATTGTATGAGAAAGTGCAATGGCATGCTGTTCCCTCTGTATGCCCCCTTCCCATGGTTTGCATCCCCTTATATGTACAGGAAGGCAAACAGTTGAAGCAGAGAACCTGAAGGTTGTGATTTTTGAGTCAGCAGAATGTTTTGGAGTGACACAATGGAGCATTTTGTTCTTTTCATATATTTGGAACCTCTGAAGGAAGATTCCTTGTTTGAATCATTATTATGCAGGGTTAAAAATTCTCTCTCTCTTTCTATTTCTCTTCTCTCTTCTCTCTCTCCTCTCTCCTCCCCCTCTCTCCTTTTATGTCACCTATAGGCAAAATGTTATACTAGTACTGCTACCTCTACAGGTAGAGCAGGCTACTCTTCAAAGTTGCCCACCCCAATTTTATGGACATTAACAATTGCAAGAAAGGGATTGCAAGAGATGGGATTGAGACTTTCTAGTCTTCTACCTGCATGATTTTTAATCAGATGGACAAATAAAGCCATGGTAAACCTTAGAAATAGCAGGCTTTAGACACCTGTCCCTTTCAACAGTGATTGTCATATTAGGGCATGCATATTTCACTCCGCTCTCTGCAGTTTGTATTGGCCATTACTTGACTTTACTGGACAAACATGTTGAAATATTGTAGCAAGCTCCATTTTTCACAACCAACTGGACAGAATAACACTTGACATCATATCACATCCAGTACTTCAGAGAATAGATCCTTGCAGTTCATTTTTTCACTCATTGCTTAATCTGGAACTAGTGATTGAAGCCTGAAGAGGATAGATACTTTTACTTCAGCCTTTCTCCAAATTGTGCAGGCCATCTGCCTCTTTTTCAGTCTCACAAAACAAGGTGAGTGTGAGATAGTAAAGGTTCTCAGCACACTTCAGGACTAAGTAAACATCTGAACCTGAGTCATCCTTGTCAGAGTCCCAATATTTTACACTACAGTCATTCTCCTATAAATTCTGGCCTAAAGGTAAGCCTCATGCTGTGTACTTGCAGACTAAATGCAATCAGCTTGTTTACTTTTACTAATGTGCTGCCAAGAACATTGCCATCTGTCTTAATGGCTCCAGAGGCAACCTTGACCTAGAATGGAAACTGAAAGTTTGAAAGGTTCCATTTCAGAATCTTTTGGGGAATGTTGTCATCCAAATATTCCGCTGAAAAGAAAATTGCTCTGATTTAAAGCTTTGTGTGTAGGAGACAAATTTCAGTAAAAAAACCCTAGTATTTATTTTGATTACATCCCACTATACTTTGTTATATTGCAATGAAGTATGTGCAATATTAGATTAAATTAGAATAATAAGAAAGGGAGAGGAAGGGAATGTCGGTTGAAACCACCCTAAATTCTAAACATTGTTTCTGTAAAGGTAAGCACACTTTCTCACAAATCAGAACATAGTACAGTGGAACCTCGGTTTACGACCACAATTCGTTCCATAACTTTGGTTGTGAACTGAAACAAATTTTTGCATTGGGTTGTATGGAAATACGATCGATCCATTCCAAACCCCTATGAACTTTATGGTTTTTAAAAAAGATTTTGAAGCAGACAAATACAGTACTGTAGTTAAATGTGCCACAGAACTCACAGTGTAACAGTAAAATCCTTTAATACAAACATTGAGAAAACCATGAACAACAGAAAACTGTTCAGTTGGTCAGTGCTGACCAAGAGAGGTTGCTGTTTGGCAGGAGAGTCCGCCTCCGCGATGGAAGGACGCTATCCTTCAAGTGCTTTCTCTCTTGAGATTTCTTCATCCTCAGGATTTGTTCACGAACCAAGTCGAACATTGAGCTGATTTTTTTTGTTGTGAACCGATTTGGTTGTGAACTGAGGCATTTATGAACTGAGGTTCCACTGTATAGTCCTGTATTTACAACAGTTCATTTAGTCACTGTTCAAAGTAACAACAGCACTGAAAAAGGATCATTTTTCACACTTACAACCTTTGTAGCAGAATCATAATCATGTGATCAAAATTCAGATGCCTGGCAACTGGTTTATACTTAGGACCGTTACAGAGTCCCAAGGCCATGTGATTATCTGTTGCAAACTTTTGACAGGCAAAATCAATGGACAAGCCAGATTCACTTAATAAGCGTGTTACTAAATTATCAACTGCAGTGATTCACATAACAACTGTGGCAAGAAAGATTGTAAAATGGGACAAAACTCATTTAACAAATGTTTTACTTAACAACGGAAAGTTTGGGCTCAGTTGTCATAAGTTGAGGATTTGTCATTTGTCATAAATTGAGGATTACCCATGTGTTCAATGGGACTTACTCCTAGCAAGGTTTTTAAGCTATGTTGAACTCCACATGTGGCTCTGGAGGTTACTACAATTGGCAAAATAAGGTCTTGTGAAAATGTCAGCCTCTAATAACATGTTCAGCATTTACCAGATGTTTTAAACATCTTTCCTGCTGAGGATCATTGTTCATATAAATTACAGATTATAGGCATCTTGTACTTTTTTGCTTCTTTACTATTGAGCATTTTCAGAAGTTCTTAGCTTATTCATATGTATACTGTGGGTTAGCTACTAGTAAAATAAATAGTTACAAAATTTCAGCAGAGCAGATAGATTTAAATGTACAGAGAAACATTACCTTTAGAATATAATTGGATATAAATTCTTTGTTTTGATTATGCTTATGTGAAAGGAGGAAATAGAACACGAGACATGTAAAAGTTCAACAAGTTGTCTCTAGGAGAGCCTTTGCACAGCTTTGTCTTGTGTGCCACTTGTGCCCATTCCTGGATTAACAGGCTCCCTGCTGTCACTTCTGCCTCAGATTGGATTACTGCAATGTGCACTACATAGGGCTGCCCTTGAAGAGTATCCAGATGCTTCAGTGGGTGTAGTATGCAGCTGGGTAGGCAGTTAAATGCTCTTCTAGAACATCACATATTAGATGTTTCCTCTGTGAGCTACATTGGTTGCCAGTTTGTTTCCAGGTCCAATTCAAAGAGCTGGTTTTAACTTTGGGAGCCCTTCATGGGCTGGGACCAGCTTTATCTGAGGAACCACCTGTCCCTGGTTACATCAGCCTGTCCCACTAGATCTGGCAGTGAAGGCATTTTGTGGGTACCATCAACTACCAACCTGCATTTAGTAGGTGACAGAAGATGTCTTCTATGCTGTAGTGCCTGCCTTATGGAACACTCTTTTCCCTAAGATAAGATTAACAATAGCAATAGTACAGGGATGTCAAACTCAAGATCCATGGGCCGGATCCAGCCCGCGGGGTGCTTAAACCTGGCCCATGGGGCTGGTTTGGAAATATCAAAGGACAAGCCCACAGCCTCTGCTGGCCAAAACACCCCCCTCCCATGCCCCATTTTCAGCCTCCCTGCGAAGACTCTGCATGGCCCATTTTCAACCTCCCTGGCTTTCAGCAGCACTCTGCCAGCTAAAAGTGGGCCATGCGGAGGCCCCATGGGCTAGATGCAGTGGCGTAGCGAGGGGGGTGCCGAGGGGGCCATGGCCCCGGGCGGCGTATGAAAAGGGGCGGGGTGCGGCAGCCGCGGGGCGGCGCGGCGGGGGGCGGCAAATTTCCGGTCGGCCCCGGGCGACGAAAGCCCACGCTACACCACTGGCTAGATGCAAAGGCCAGTGTTTCACAGGCATTTATTTATGTTATTTAGCATATGGCAAATACATGGGCTTATAGTAGTCCAAATGTTAATATCCAGTCCACCCAGCCATTCAAGGACAGGGCAGTCTATGTTGAAAAAAATCAGACATTGGTGTAAGCTCTTGATTGACAGTTGGAAACAATGTGATGGATATTTTGTCAAGGTGCACCACAGTCACACTGAGGGGTAGAGACAAGACCCCATTTAAACTATGAGTCCTGGCAGACACCATGTTGTGTACGGATCCTGTTCAGAGTTGACCAACGCTGGTGAGGAAGGTCAAAACCTGGCACCTTTTGTGTAGGGTCATCTACATAACTGCCTATATCTGGGCATTCAGCAGCCCATTTGGCTTTCCACTGTGACAATGTCAAAGTTGTAAGACTTTGGATTTAAGCCTGCCAATTGATAGATGGGGAAGATCAGCATGCACAGGAAGAAGTGTGGTTCTCATAATTTTGTTTCACATGTTTATGAACAGCCCTGCTGAATCAAACTGAGGCCCATTTTTATCTAAAACTTGTTTCTCAAAATAGCCATCCATATGCCTCTGAGGTACTTCCAACTTGGAAGTAACATGAATTCTCAAGTTAATAGCTCTTGACAGGGCTATTTATCCTATGAATTTCTCCAATCTGCTTTTAAAGCCATCCAAGTTAGTGGTTATCATTCCATTTGTGGTAATGCATTGCTTGTGTTTCATCAGGTGTGTGTTGACTCTTAACCACATAAACAAGCTTTCTCCTGAATCTGTCCCCAACCTGTAATCAATCCTATCCAATTTCTGCTGGGTATTCTCTTCTCTTCCTTTTTTACCTTTCTAATATTACGGACTTCTCAAGGGAACTGGGTCTTCACATAATGTGTCTAAAATATGGTAATTTGAGGATGGTAATGTGTGCCTTGAGTGAAAATTCTGGAGTATGTTATTCTATGATCCATTTGTTTGTTTTCTTGGCAGCCCATGGTATTGGTTTCTCCAACATCAACATTCAAACACATCAGTACTTTTTCTATGCTGCTTCTTCAGTGTCCATTTTTTGTATCTATAGAATGTCACAGAAAAAAATGCCCTTGAAAAGCACTCAAGTTGCACATGGTCCAGAATGAAGCAGTACTGGTAGCATTGGGCATGCCACAATATGCCCTTGCAATCCCCACTGCTTCACAAGCTGCAACAGGTAGCAGTTGACTTCCAGGTGCAATTCAAGATGTTTTTAGCACCATAAAGCCCTCCATGGTATAGGCCCTGGTTAACTGATAGTTCACATACAGTATCTCTCATAATTTCTCCCCATTCAGTAAGATGCAGCAAAGAAGGACCTCTCAATTAAACAATGTCACCTAGTGAGACTCCAGATGCATGCTTTCTCTATGATGTAACCTACCCTCTGGAATAATATTCCTTCAGAGATTGGCAGGGCTCCCACCCTGATGACATTTTGCAAAACACTGACAACTTGGGATACAATGTTTGAGGAATACAATGGAGACAAGCCCCTGTAAAATTACTTTTTGTGATGGTTTTGCTTTCTCAGGGTGTATCTCTTTGTTCTTTTACTTTATTGTTCTAGCTTTCCACAGTGTAAAATGCCCTGTGGTTTTGGAAGTCGGGCTTTTTTAAAAAAATTATGTATCAGTCATAGTGATATCCTTGGAACAAAGAGTCTGCCAGTAAAGTTTTAAATTACCCCGCCCCATATTTTTGTAAGACACATCAATGCTGAAAGTGGGTAAATTACAGAGCAACTATTATTTTTATTCTTTCTGTTACAAGTTACTGATAGACTGGAAGAAGTTATTGTGCCTGACGAAACTGAGGGAGGTATTAGAGGGCAAGTTATGAAATGGATGAGTGGGATCAAAGAGATTATTGGAATAACCTTGGAAGAGCTGTGTGCTATTACTAAAGACTGATTCAAATGGCATTGAATGCAACTTGACAGCACTTCGCTATCCAACTTATTCTAACCTTCTTTTCAGGATGGACTTTTCTCATTTTTATTTTTCCACAGAATCCTGTTTGGCAAATGAGTGAATTAATCATTAAAAATCAAACAAACTTTTTTTAATAAAAACTTTTTTAATTCAAAAACATAAACTTACATACAAGAGAGGGGGAGACATATGAACATCAATAAAATATCATTCTACTTTACAGTATACAGGTGACATATGTTGTATTGTTAATCCATTTCAACTAGTATCCTATTATAATTATCCCTTTTTCTTCAATATCTAATAACTAAAATTATATAAAGTCAATAAATCCCTATTTGTTATTTTTACTCTGTCTTTGTATCCATCCATACCAGAGACCCCATGCTATATAGAACTCTGTGTCTCCCTTTTATTTTAATTGCACTGTTAATTTATCTGCCTCAGCACAGTCCAGTATTTTACTAATTAGTGCAGATTCCTTTGGGATCTCTGTTAACTTCCAATATTGTGTGTAAAGAATTCTTGCTGCAGTTATAGAGTGAATAAAAATATATTTGATGGGTTTAGTCCAATATTGATATTTTCCTGAGAGGATCCCTAAAAGAAATATTTCTGGTTTCAATTCCACTTGTAAGTTTAATACTTCTTCAATTATTGTTTTTGAATACATCCAATATTTTTGTGCTTCAGGGCATGTCCACTATGCATGAAAAAAAGAACCTTGTGGATGGCCACATTTCCAACAGTTTGGTTTTAAACAACTTATTGACTTGGTGGTAATTTGAACAAGGTCCTCAAGTAATTTTAAACATTTGCACTATACTGGTTCACTTACTTTTGACTAGTGATTGGGAGACTTTATATGACCCAGGGAGGACCTTCAGGCACATGATTTGAGCCCTTTATCTTGCCCAGAGTGATAATCTCAGCAGAGCCAATATTTGTAAGTACAGTGGAAAGTGCCAAATTAAATCAAGCAGAAGGACTGTGAACCAACAAAGAAATGAATTTCATAGACCATGCCAAGAAAGTTCCAACAGAGATGGTAAACAGTCTGATAAAAATATAAACTGATTTTGACTAGAGAATGACCATATCTTGCCCACCAAGATGAAATTACCATGTCCTGTAACTGAAAACAAATGGTTATCTTGTAATGGCTGGAAATTCTGGGAGTTGCAATCCCAACACATGTTTGGGATGCTTCTTTATATGGTTCATTTCTACGATTAATGGATGACGTGGCTGGAGAACCATGCCAGCAATCATGAATAAGGGCCAAACTTGGTGCAAAGTGGGAAATTCATTCATTACAAGAAGCTTTCCTTTCATATTTATGCATGAATATATAGTTAATATACACATGTTATATTAACAATAGATCTTAACAAAATTCCTGGGATACGTTTTTAACTGGGAGCCATTTTGTGAGAAAGGGCAGATCTGCACTTTCTGCTTGCCCATTGAGACTATAGGCCATTCACTGCTTCCTGAATGCAAAAACAGATGAATAGTTCTCCTCTGACTCCCAGCCAATTGCGAATTCACTTGCACCTGTGTTTTCCAGCTTCAGTTCAAAGCTGCTTTTTTCTGAGTGAAGCAGCCTTAAGCCCTTCGGGGCACGTGGTTCCCAGGGTTTCACTCTTTCTAGTGACTCCAGCTTCAATTGGCTGCTGCACCTGGCATGGCCCTTCCTCTTCAGGGCCTGTCCCTCTCTTGGGCAACCATTTTGGTTTGGACTGGTCCGTGGCTGTTCTCTGCTAGTTGGCAGCCGCAGGTTTTTTGCTTGTTTGTAGGTTTTAATAATCTTGTGGTTGTCCCAACAATGGCCCATTAAACCCAACATGTTATCCTTAACCCTAGAAGCTGCTGTTTCACTCAACCTTACATCTCCCAGTAGGCACCTCTTGGTTTCCACCCAGGTTGGTCAAACCCTGCCCATCCTTGCTTCCTCCCCCACACACTCCTTACTGAGAAGCTCCCTTCTCTTCATTTTTTTTTAATATCTATGTGTTGCAAAGCAAGAACAATCCTGTTTTGCTGCTAGGAAACTCATTTCTTCCTCACTACAATTCCATGGATCTGCAGGGAAAAAAGAGCAGCTTCTGCCTTTGATGTTTTGATTGTTGTGGCATCAGAGCATCAATGTTGCAGTAAGGAGGAAAATGAAATGAAAGGACCTGCTTTGCTGTCAACAGGGTTACTGTGGAAAGGATATGTGGAGGCATCTACATGCCAGTATCTAGAAAGTCGAGACAAGTCATTGGGTGAGAAACTATCCTCCAAAGGGAGAAAGCAGCCCCTGCTAGGCAGTCCATAGAGGAGCCAGAGGAGCAAGCCTTCTTTGCACAGGCAGAAAGAACAAGAATCGGGTTCAACCAGTCAGGTTTTGCGGCAGATGCAGTCTGGACTAATACCATCCTGTCCCAGTTTCCAACCTGCTGCGGTCTGGATTGGAGTTTCTGAAATTGGCTTAAGAAACGGACAGGATCTCTTGAGAGGCAGACAACTGAGGCTACAGTGAGGATTGCGCACAGAGTCATCTTCTCCCCAATTCCGTGACCTAAAGTGAGCAAAGATATTTGTCTCCATTAATACACACACACTCATATACATATTCACTTTTTTATTTGAAGATAAGATTAGCACCATATCATGTAGAAAAAAAATGAGACAATGATCATTTTAAAATACTGTAGCCTTAAAAGGCCAAGAATGCTGTTCATATCTGACCATTACCTCTGAGTAATGCTGGAGTAGGCTTACAAAATGTTGCATTAAACAGCGATAAGCCTCTGCATGTTTCTAAGTGTTAACATCAGGCTGAGCAGAACCAGAACAGGATTTAGTAAATAAGGCATGGTGTCTTATTAGTGTTGCCTATGTAGTCCTTAGTGATTAAAGTGAAGCTAGATGAATTATAAATAAAATTTGAAAGTTCAGTCTGGTGGATTTTGAGTGAACAGAACAGAACATAAAGGGATTTATTGGCTTTTCAGATTATTCACTGCTATTTTACTAAAGAATTGTATGCTGGCTTTATTCCAAGGCCTTATCTGACCTTTATATAATTATTTTGGGATTCCTATGAGAACCATAAAAATGATAGCTAAGGTAGATACCATCTGTTCTAGAGACACCATCCAGAAAGTTTGTAGACTTGATTAAATTTCCTTGCTCTAGAACATGGGTGTCAAACTCAATTGCCATATGATGCATTATGATGGTTTTTTGCCTTTACGAGTCAGGGTGGGCATGGTCTGTGGGTGATGTATCTGGCCTGCGGGCTGCCAGTTTGACACCCCTGCTCTAGAACTTTAAAATATATCCCAAAGGTGTTTTTTCAAGAGGCAACTGGACTTTCTGATTTTTCTTTGAAGACGTTTTGCTTCTTATCCAAGAAGCTGGAGAGCTGAAGAAACTTCTTGGATAAGAAGTGGAACATTTTCAAAGAAAAAACAGAAAGTCCAGTTGCCTCTTGAAAAAACATCTTTATTTATTCATTACTAGCTGTTTACCCGGCATTGCATGGGTAATTTTTTAATGGACTGCTATCTTCCTTTCTTGCTTCTTT
>JANHGC010001358.1:190199-201940 GCA_027560395.1 Boaedon fuliginosus | reverse complement strand
GTAACAATTAGCCTGCATCATTGTTGCTTGCCCTTGTTCTTTTTTCTTCTAAGTAAATGTTTTGTATCTCAATACTTGCTTGTTTTGCTTTAAAAGAGAATTTGCCACATTTTTTGTTGAACCCTTACCTCTCAGGTTTTTAGAATAATGGTAAGGTTTTTAAGTTAGAAGTTACTGACAACAACTAAGAGCTTTCTTTTCAGTTCCAGTCGTAAAGAGAGGATGTCATCCAGCCATTGATTAGCCGCCTCGAGTTCCCCTCCGGGTGAAGAGAGGCGGGGTATAAATACGAATAATAAAAATAAATTGATGCCGAACATATGACCCGCCGAGACTTGTAGAATATCGCATGTCACACCAGACATAAAAACCAGCATACAACAAGGTTTTCCTTCTGATACATGGTGGCTAGCTAATAAGCAAAGTATAGACCCTAAGGATGGGTTGGCCTGGTGGGGATCACATATTTATGTACCGGAGGGATGTCGTGAACGAGTGTTACAATTTTGTCATGACCATAAGGCTGCAGGTCATTTTGGATTTCTTAAAACTTTACATGCTGTTCGAAAGAGGTTTTGATGGCCTAATCTAAGGAAGGATGTGGAAGGTCATTGTAAAAGGTACCATACATGTATGACCTCGAAGCCTGCTAGTGGTAGGCCATACGGACTATTACAACAAGTTGCAGAGCCCAAAGCGCCATGGGAAGAGATTGGGTTAGACTTTATAGTGGAGTTACCATCGAGTAGGGGGTGTACAGTTATTCTAACCATTATAGATCTTTTCTCGAAGCAGGCGGCTAAAAGATTGGCACACATATTTCTTCACAACATATATAGACTCCATGGAGTTCCCTTAAGAGTGATCTCTGATCGAGGGGTTCAATTTACATCATGATTCTGGTGCAATTTTCTCGCCCTTATAGGCTTCTCTCAGGGACTCAGTTCAGGGTACCACCCATGTACTAATGGAGCAGCGGAGCGGGCTAACGCAATGGTGAAAAGATATCTCCATAGTTATGTAAAACAAAGGAAATGTGACTGGGTTGATTTATTAACTTTCACCGAGGTAGCATACAACGGAGCCATACATAGCAGTACTGGGTATTCACCATTTCAAACAGTCTATGGTAGGGACATTAACGCCATACTGGAACTGAATCTAGAAGCTAATGTCAAATCTACACCTTAGGAGTGGGCTGAAAAATTACCAGTCCTATGGGGACAGATAAAGCAGGCACTGAAGGAAGCTGGAGAAAAATACAAGTGATGGGCGGATAAAAAGAGAAGGCCACACCCCATCTATGAGTGGGTTCAAAAGTATATTTATCAACTAAATATTTAAGACTATGTAAAAAACTGGGGCCAAAATATATCGGACCATTCCCAGTTACCCATATTATAAACCCGGTAGCTGTGCAGTTGCAGCTGCCACCTTCGTTGGGACATCCCATTTTTCATGTTAGTTTGTTGAAGCCCGTTGGGACATCCCATTTTTCATGTTAGTTTGTTGAAGCCCGTTCAGCCTGAATCCTCTATTCCGTCAGATCACTATGAGATAGATGATATATTAGACGTAAGACAACATCAGTTACAAACCCAATATTTAGTTCACTGGAGGGGGTATTCAGACCAAGATAATTCATGGGTAAACACCTCAGATATGAATGCTCCATGGCTGGTTGCGTGTTTTCATAAAGAACTGAATAGGCGGACAGGTAATTCTTCATGATATATTTCTATACTGTTTTATTTCATAGGTGACCACGTGGTAAGTGGGAGCTGCCTGTCAGGCTTTGGATCCTGTGAGGCAGTGGTCCCTTTAAGACAGGATGGCTGGCTGGAGATAAGAAGCCTCACCAAGGATCCACCCCTGACACTTTTCTTGAGTTTGCTCAATACTCACATTGTTTAATGCAATAAACAGAGGTTCTCCGGATTTCCTGGCTTCCGTGTGTTTCTGGTTTCTGTGTGTTCCTTTTCGGCATTCAATAGTGGACGAAGACTGACACATAACATTAAGTCTAAGGAGATGACCAGGGGTTTTCTTCATAGATGAACTGTGCAATCCTACCTAGTACTTAAGTCAATCCTCTCTGTAAGCATGCATATATGAAATTACAGAATTAAAATTCTCTTGATGCCAAAGCATGAAAAGAAGGAATTGAAGAGTTTATTCATGATTTGAATCAAATTAATTTAAGTGAAGAATCAATTTTATTGAATAGAAAGCTGGACACATTGAAATAGTTTAATTGCTTGATTTAATGTTAGCTGTGATTGCCTCAATAAATTGAGGAGAGAGAAAATACCATCAAGTATACAGTATATGCATTGTCAAGCTTCCCCCCCCCCCCACAAAGAACTATAAATGTGGTTGGAATACCATGCTCTTTTTAAAATCAGTATTTTTCCATAATGAATTATATATAAACTACAATTAAAGTTAGCTGTGGATTAACTAGTATTATTATGGATCAACAACTTAAGAGCTGCTGTGGAATCCCAGAAAACACATTTTGATCTGGAATTTTAAATTTTTGTTATTGTACTAACAGAATAGAATATTTGTAGCTGAGATTGAAATGAGCACTCCTGCAGATGTTTCATTATCCAAACTAGCACTGATAATGTAACCTAGGTTTAGGTAATGAAACATCTGCAAGAAAACAACTATGTTCAGAACGCCAAGGACTTCTCTTTTTATTGTCCAATTCTATTTTATTCAAGAAATTGAAACACAAAATCCAAAAGAAAAAAAATTAAATGCAGACAAATCTAGACAAAAAGATAAAAAATGTGAATAAAAAAGGACAAAAACAATAATTATGTCCCCTGTTGAACACTGACAAATCTATTGTAACAATAACAACTTCTCCCTATTGCAAAGCAGGTCTAAAATTTGTAAGCGTGTACATCTATTTGCAACCCAAATGACCTGTCAACATTACATATATGAAGGAAAAACTAGTTAACAGGTCAAGCAATAGCGAAGTTGAAGCTCAAAGCATTCTGTTTCTGGTCTGTTATTGTTACTTAGTTGTATCTACATGTTTTCTTACCACAAATCACCCCAATCATTATCTCTGAGGAGTGAGATCTGCCCCCACACTTTGGCCTTACTTAATCATTATCTCTGAGTCCAGGGTCAAATACCCTCATTTGGTTATTAATAATGAAGCTTTTCCTTAGGTTTTTAATTGGGAACTTTCCCAACAATTGCATCTCATTTCCAAAGTTCTTAAGACTCTGTTGTATCTCTGCAACATATGTTGTTGAATAATTCTCTTTGAGAACACAACATTCCTCTTGCCAAGAGTAGTCCATCCTTCATTATATCCATTGTCTCAGACTTTCTTATATTCATATTCTTTTCAATCTTTTCTGGAAGATCTATACTTTTCAAACCAAACACTTTCTTCTTCATATCGAACAGTAATAGATCAGATTCCAATACCTCAGACTGCAAATTGAATCCAACTGTTATTTCCTACTTTTGGATATCATCTTGAGATTACACAACTGTTTACTATAACATAAATTGTGGATGTGGAATTTTAAATGACTTGAGCTGACCATTTGAAAATTAAATGGTATTGTCCAACTTCAACATCAGCCAGTTTCAGATTTGCTTTTAAATGGATGCAATTTCAGAGACTTATTAGAGGAAGAAGCCATTTTAATTTTCTAAAGCATTATTATAATTTGTTATTATAAATTTTAACTGCTTGTAATTCTAGCAGGTAAGCTCATTTCAAGATAGTGAAAGCAGTTTGAACAATTAAACTTCTCTAAAACCATAGATTTCAGTATTGTGAAGACTCTCCTTGGTCAAGTAATTTTTGCTGTGGTCCCAATCCTTTGGAGGACTTTGCCTCTGGAGGTGAGATCTGCCCCCACACTTTGGCCTTACTCAAGAGTCTTAAAACTTGCCTCTGCCAGTTGGTTAGAGGCTCCAATGGAGGCATTCCATACTGGAAATGGCTGCTGGGGTGCTAGAGGAGATTCCAACACCATACTGTGGTACTCTTGGTGTATAGTTTCTTATCTATGTCCTATTATTTTATGAATTTATGATACTGTAAGCCAAAGTCGCTATGGAAAGGGAGATGAGTGGCATACAAATTTAATAAATAAATTAATTTCTGACAACTCTTTTGGATATCATATCTCTAAATATATGTTCAATGTTTTTGTCTTGGCTCATCTAGAAAGCCAAAGAGTCAGGATTAGCAGTTGGATGGTGGATCATCTGGGACTGGAGAATCATCCAAGAAGGCCATAGCAAACCACTTCTATTATCTTCCCATAAAAAAGTAGGCTTTTCATGGATATACCATAGAAGTCCCGAAGAGTCCACTTTCCTGAAAAATGACTATTTTTACTCTGACATTTAGATCCAAGATGCTAGAATTGTAACAAGAGTCAATTTGGTTTATTGGCTAAAGGCAGAAGGCTAAAAACAAGGAGGCGGTGAATTCTAGTTCCACCTTAGTCACAAAGTAGTCCAGGATTTACATTCAACAGGTTATCACTCTGTAAACAAAACCATGTATGAGGTCATGTTCAATTCAAGTCAAGTTGCCTCATGTGATCAACCACACTGGATGCGGCACCTTGCTGAACAGAATAATTAACACCAGTCTGGAGATTTTCAACATATTGAGTAACCCAGGTATCTACAATATACCTTTCAGATATAATCATATTTTTCAATCCCTGGTATTGTTGAAGAGACTGAACTCCTCCTGCCAAAATTTGAAGGCGAATGGCAGTGTAAAGAATGTTTGGAAATTGTGCATTTGCATTATGTCCTGGCTGGGCAGTGTTAAAAGCATAAGTCCATCCAATCCAATGGGAATTGTTAACAGTATCTCCAAATGCAGCTGCTGCTGCCATCTCGTCTTTTCCAGTAATTCTCTTTATATGTTCGTTTAACTCTGTCCAGGGAAAATCTTCATATGTTCTAATTGCTTGATTAACAGTTACTATTCCAGTCAACATTTTGTTTCTTGTTTGTTCAACCATAGTCCCAAGTATCAGTGAGATTTTAGTGACCTCTGCTTTAAGATTAGTAAACATCTCTTCAAAATTTTGCCCAGTGGTCTGCCCATCCCAAAAGGCACGAAGGCAATAGAAACCCTCAATCACAACATCCCGATCTACTTCAATATCCTGAGATCCTGTCTCTTGACGGATTTGTCTAAGAGTTTTATTCAGTCTAGCTGGAGTAATACTTCCCCCACTGGTTACCATTAATACAGCTGTGGTCAAATTGGCGAAGATTTTTTCTCTAAACCAGTTTCCCTGGGGTGACATTACCATAACCCGAGCCACTAGTTCAAAAGACCACAGAGGATTGTCTTGAAAAATAGCTGTATTGTCAGTTCCATCAGCAAGGTTCACAGTAAGAAGCCCTCCAAATAACCAAGGATGAATTTCCCCGGCTACAGGTGGAGGTTTAGCTGCCGCAGGTGCACCCTGAGGACAATTGTTTTGGGAGCGCACAGGATTGTTGGCGTCAAAAACCTGTTCCATCCAAGCATCAAATCGTTCAGCATTGAAAATAAAATTGCCTTGAGCATTAGGCACAATCAGGGCTGCATCTGGACCAAATACAAATGAATTTTGTTCAAACTGTGCATCGTTTCTTAAGATGGCTGGGTTAACTGGCTCGGCAAATATCGATCTAACTAATTTTTCCAAATCCAAATCACTGAAACGAAATTTTGGAGCAATTTGAAGATGAGATCCAATGCTGCTCAAACTGGCAATAGCAGCTATACGAGAATGATTCTGAATCACTCTTTCCTTGTGGAGTTTTTTTTCAATAACAACCGATAGAATCCCACGAGTCATGAAAGCACCAGCAGCCTGGGTAACAACTTTACTCCACTGGCTACATCCTCCGTGACAAAATGCTGCTAGGCCTGATAAATTAAAACAATTTTCCATTTTTGTGACTTGAACACCCCTAGCACCAACCTTTTAAACAATTTGTGTTTGTTTTTCACCCAGTCAGGGCAACATTTTCAAGGAAGCTCATGCCACACATAAATCAGCTCGTCGAACACCTGCAAATGAAAAGGCAATTTCTGAAAATACATTTGCTAACCCGCAATTTCAATGATTATATAAATAGCATTCTTTTAACACAGAATTTGGGTATGTGATTAGGTCAAAAACAAATTCCTTATTTGTAAAGTACAATAGCAAATGTAAGGACAAGCCAACTACTAGGGCAATTTCTGCTGCAAACCACTCCTGCTGTACTTATTTTTGCATTTAAAAAGTTCTAGTAGGCTTTTCTCCAAGCAAGCTGTGACTGCAGTAACAGCTCAAGCTCATTTGGCACAGAAACTGCATTGCTGAAAATACAAATTTGGTGTCTGTTTTTCACTGCATTTGTCACCCTATCCTTTTGACTGCTGTCCATGCTTCCGTTCTCTTCAAATGATCAGAGCAAGTCTTAACATAATATAATCCTGATGTTGATTATTAGTAATCCCCTTAATTTTCAATATGCTATTACCAAAATATGTTATCCAACAATAGGTGAATGCCTGTCTGGGCTACAGTCAGGGATATCTAAAAGTAAAACTCCTCTGGAAGTTACAACAAAAACAGGTTTGAAAGGTGAGACAGATGACCAGGCCAGGTGGAAAAGTGGTGACACCTAGCCAACATCTTAGCTAAGTGCCAGCATGTTGCCTAGAAGATTTGGGCTGAAGATTGCTGGATGAGAGAAAAGGAAGCAAAAAGACAGGTCAGATTAGAAGGTGAAAACAACTTTTAAGCAGAAATGTCAACGATGAGAGAAATAATTAATCATGTTCCAACTATAGACTTAATGACTATTCAGAGAAAAATGCAAAATTAATAGCCTCCCAATGGAGGCCTAAAGCTGCCAGGCTTATAATATCTATGGCATATTAAATATTAAGGCACTTCAGGCATCAAAAGATCATATACCCTACTTCTATACCCTCTCCATTCTTCCCCCACCAAAAAGAGCCCTTGGGATTTATCTTGGTTCTTATACTCTACTGGAGTTCTAATTTTGTGAAATGAAAGTTCAATCCTAAAATTCTGTATTTCTGCTAATATCTTTTTCATGCCCATGCAATTTTAACTGAAGTCACACCACTGATCCACAAAAGAGAGGTATTGGCATGCTCCAGTAATTCCAAGATCTGCAGTTATTAAAAATGGACATGGAGACAGAGAAGGAGAAGCAAAAAAATGGCTAGAATTCTGAACAGAAGCGGTTTCTCCCTGCTGCAGTGTACTTGCAGAATCTCCAACTTGTTTGGATTTTTTGTTTTTGTTATCAGATTGAATTTAAAATGTGGCATTAGTGCTTTAAAGCATACAATTTGCATTTATTTAATATCTTAAACTTAAATGACTCTGTACAAGTTAACTTTCAAACATTTTACTTAGGGTAACAAAATAAGCATTTATTTACAATTAAATTATATGACCTCAAACAGTTGAGAGTCAGCTTGGTATAGTGGTTAAGGCACCAGATTAGAAAACAGGACCCTGTGAGTTCTAGACCTGCCTTAAACACAGTCATGGTTTTTCTCTTAGGGCCAGTCCATCTTTCTCAGTCCTAAAAAGCAGACAATGACAAACCACTTCTGAAATCTTGCCAAGAAAACTGCAGGTACTTGTCCTGATCGTTGCTAGGACTCAACACTTGACTCAAAAGCACAATTAAAAAACAAGCAGTTACCAAATGCCAGCCAAACGCTTTTGGAAGAAGACAATTTCAAGATTAGTATCTACTAATATACTAAGATTAGTATTTACTAATGGGTTCAAAATTTGTCCAAATTGGCAAAGTTACATATGAGAAAAATATGTAATATTGATAGTATATTCTAGTCTCCGATATAAATATTTACATATTGCTTTGGAAGCTTTATGTTTAAAAAAAAAACAGGGCTACAATTTATATTGGATTCAGCCAAACATAAATGGAAAGTGGGGGGACGACTTAGTGCTCTCTGAGGTTGTTTTCTTGCAGACATTACCCAAACTACATAAGATCAGTGCTAGTAAGGAACGAGGTTTGCTCTCAATTTATATTCTAGTAGCTTGCCCTGTCAGTGTTGGTAGGAGTGATCTTGGATATTCTTTGGTTGGGCTGTTTATTATTAACTTATTTAGCAATTCCTTGAATGGGATATTGTTTACTTCTTGATTGCTGGTCTGATGTTAAGTTTATTCTCATCTGGGTGTTGATTGCTGGAGTGAAGGTGTTTTGGTCTTTTTTGTTCTTTTTTGGAGCTGCTGATCGTCTCTTTTGCACAATATGTAAATGTTGTTTATGTCTGTGGGCCTATTGATGGCCAATTTGATGGCCAATTTGTCAGAGTGCCAGGCTTCAGAGAATTCAGAGAACCCTAACATTTTTGGACTTGGCTTGATCTAGAGTGGTCACAGTTTCCCAGTTGAAACTATGATCAAGTCACTTCATGTGTTGCAACATTAAAGAGTTTTATCATGTCTTCTGACTGCTAGTTGGTCTGAAGACATTTCTTGGATGAGAAGCAAAACTTCTTCAAAGAAAAACAAGAAAGTCCAGTTGCCTCTTGAAAAAGCACCTTTGTGACATCTGCAAGAAAACAACCAAGCTCGGAGAACACCAAGGTCCCTCATTTCAACTCTGATGTATATTCTCCTCTATTGGTATAATTGGAAAGGGGCAGATAGACCCCAAACCACAAAAGTGGCTTGTCTACATGACTCAAATTGAACTGGGAGACGGAATCAAGTATTTGACTGCTTGATGCCCTACAGAAACTGCTACACCTTCCAATTTTTAAAAAAGTTAGAATGGAAAGAATATTTATTTATTTATGTATTTGTTTCGATTTATACTCCACCTCATTTCCCGGGTCAGGGGAACTCGAGGCAGCTAACAACAGTAAAAACAATAAGTACGATATAAAAACCTAAACAAAACTCAATCAACAATCAATCAGCGTTTCAGGAGGAGAAGGTTGGTCAATTCCAGGCCCGCCGAAAAAGCCAGGTCTTCGTAGCTTTCTGGAAGGCCAGCAAGGTGGGGATGGTCCTAATCTCTGGGGGAAGTTGATTCCAAAGGGCCAGCGTTGCCACAGAGAAGGCTTTAGCGCAGGGGCCCGCCAGCTGACATTGTTTGGCTGACGGGACCCGTAGCATGCCAACTCTGTGGGACCTAACTGGGCGCTGGGACGCACAAGGCGGAGGCACAAGGCAGCAGAAAGCAGATATCCTTTAGTATCATTATCTCTTTTCCAGTTTACATTCTTTCTCCAAGCATGCTACAAGCTTAAATGCTTAGAGAGTCCTTTAAATCTGTCTTTTATAGATCCTTCTTTTTATAGATATTTCTTTCTTCATATCCTCCAAATACCATGCCTCAAGTTCCTTTCTCTTTTAAACCATTGTACATTCTGCTCCCTTCCTTGCTGCTAGCTGTCCCTCTGCTTCTTTAAGTCATAAACCTCTTTAGACTTCCCCTTTAAAAAGTTGCAGTCATAGTGAAACTGATACTATTTCATCTCTCAATAAAAGGTAGGTTTAAATATTTGAGTATTGTAATTGGGCATTTCAAGTTAAAGTCACAATCAGCCAATCAATATCTGTATCATTTTGTCCCCTCCAGTACAATTTTCTGATTGGGGGAGTGCGGGGGAACCTCCATCTTAAAATAATTCTTTAGTAAAATATGGTTATGTTGACAGTCTTTGAGAAAGATTCTTAACACAAAGTTCAAGCTTCTATATAATTCAACTGCATTACATTCTGGGAGGTTATATCCAGTTTTCTCATTGTCCATTTTCATAAGATGTTAATACGTGTTGCAACATCCTTGTATTTAGCCCAATGCACTTAGTTTTTATATGTGAATTGGAATATATAGATTGTATAATAGTTTGCAGTGAGGTTGTTGTAATGTGTAGAAAGTTTTCAACATTCAGAACACTGTATGCATTTGTAGGAGGACCAGAAATGTACAATGATTTTTGGAAAAGATTTTGAGTTACCTAACTGAATTTCCCTGATTTCCAACAATTATTATTTTAAAAGAGATAAAGTTTGATAACTCATATATTTACTAGCAGGAGTGATGAACTCTCCATGTAATTCATACGTCATTAAGGGCTCTGGCAGGCTTCTGTTAAGACAAAAACATTGGAATAATTAAGGGGGGAAAAGATCATTTAAATTTACAATCAAGTCTTAATACAAACATCCTAAAAGAGAGGGAAACTATTTTTATCATACTACAATGTATTCATTTTAATTTTGCACTGTTTAACTTTCTACATAGTATGCCTTTTATAAAAGTGGAAAAAAATAATCATTCCATGAAATATTTATCTGGGTTGTATTCCATATTGCACACGAGGAAAACCTTGGAGTATCTACCCACCAGAGCCCGGAAATCTAAAAGTATGATTATCATACAGGAAACAATCAATTATTTAAAGGATTCATTTTTTTTTTGCAAAACATAAACGCTTATTATGACTATTTGCATATATTGCACTCTAAAAATTACAATCCACTTCTTTTTCTTTCTAAACCAAAGGAATGTTGAAAAGAAAGTTATGTAAAGGAGCTTGAGTGTCTGTCTATCCATTAGCAGTACAAGTCTCCAACCACAGGGCAGGAAAGAACCAAACTGGGGGTGACAGAATAAGCCAAAAGAAATACTGTGTCAATAAACCAGCTGAGGCTATAAAGAAAAATGTGCCCATATGCATTGCTACAGAAAGGGCAACTTGCAGCAGCTTGACATGTTGCTGATCCCTCTATTCTAAACTTCCTCCCAGCTCATTTCAGGTCATCTGACATGGAACAGATTTTAAAGCAGGGCTGTCAAACCCGCAGCCCATGGGCCGGATGTGTCATGCACTGGCCAGGCCCACGGTTTAGTGAAGGAAAAGTCCCAATACGTCATGTGACACTGCTGTGATGCAAAGGTTTGACATTCCTGTTTTACAGGATTGGAAAGAATTCCAGAAATAATATTCTACATGCTTCCTAAAATTGTTTACATTTGCAGTTTTCAAAAAAAAAAAAACCCGTAACATTCACCATCTGCTATAGTTTCAATTAAATTATAGAAATATAACATATTTAATAGTACCTTAAGTATTGTTTCACTGTACTTGTTATTGTCTTCACTTCCCATTCTGTATTACCTTCCAAATCAATTTCATCACATGTTTTGGCATCTAGAAAATAAACATAAGCAGGTAACTTTGATCAGTTATCGTTTAGATTCCAGATACTGGACAGCATAGCTGAGCTTATGAAAGCATCAATAAATCAAATCATAAAGTTGTGTTAATGAAGAGAATAAGACATTCCCTTCATTAGACATTCTGCAAGATACTGTTTCTTCTCTTCTATGCATAGAGAAGTAGAAACTAGAAGATAGTGGGAAAGTTCAGTTGAGCTTGTTGCTGAAGTACCTGCCTCCCAGCTGCGTTGAAACAGCTCTGCCTGCACTGCTTGAGGGAGTAGTTGGGCTGGCAGTTGAGTTCCCCAGGCTGATGGTCCTTGGGGACTTCAATTTGCCATCCCTTGGTGAGACCTCAGATGCGGCTCAGGAGTTCATGGCCTCCATGGCAACTATGGAGTAATTCAGGGTCCAACTCATAGGGACACACACTTGACTTAGTTTTTATCTCGGAGCAATGGCGCCATGATCTGGAATTGGGGGATTTAGTCATCCAA
>JANHGC010001358.1:144331-165956 GCA_027560395.1 Boaedon fuliginosus | reverse complement strand
GAGTTCCCCTTTGGGGTGAAGAGAGGCGGGGTATAAATCTAATAAATTGAAATTGAATTAAATGTGCACTGTAACATTTTATCCAGAAGCCTCTGGGCAGAATTGTTCTCGGTCGCCTAGTTTAGTATGGAATATATGCATGTGTGTGTATGTATACGTCTGGTTTATTTTGGCCGTGTCATGCATGCAAATTCATTGGAGAAGTCAATGATGCTACGATTGGTTAGTGGCTCAAGAAGAAGGGGCAAGCAAAGAATTTGCTGGCTTGATATCATCAAAAGTGATACAAAGATGAACATCCAACAACTAAAAGAAGCTGTGCTTGACAGAATAGCATGGAAAGCACTTGCTATAAAGTCACCAAGAGTCAGATATGACTGAACAGTTAAAAGTAACTAACTACAGTACGTATGGTGAAACAAGAAAAGATAGGGTCAAATAAGAATAGATGGACGATAAGTGAATATAGATTAAACACGAACTTATGCAACCAGTAGAAGAGGAATATGTTGAGGTGGTTTGTCATATAAAGACAATGAATGAGGGCCAAACAAATGTATCAAGTGAATAAATTGAGAGGAAGTGGGACAATGAGACAATCATGTTTGGATGGGATTGATGAGATCCTCAAAATGAGAGATTAGTTGATTAAAGAAGAAAAGGCAGTTTATAGATTAGGCTGTAGACATGATAGAAGCAAGGTTGGAAGTTATAGATATAGTGAATCTTCTTGGGGTAAGATCGGTTTAGTTAAATTTCGACTTCTTTGCTCTTCTTGCCTTTGTTTTTGGCTTTTCTGCGCTTTGTATTATGTCGCTTAACCTGAAGAGAATAGCCCACAAATATAAAGATAACAACATCTATGAGCTGATTCAAATCTCATATGATCTCCAGTTGTCTATAGTACTTTCTCCCTAATTAATGAGTAATTGACACTCACTCCTATTCAAGGATAAAATAGGAGTTAACCATCTTTTCAGTCCAGGGTATCCCCATTAAAAAAAAGTCACTTCAAATTTCACCAGATTTAGTTTACTTTTTAAAGTTCACTTTGTGTCCTACAAGTCCAAACCACCAACATTTGAAGTAAAATTATGTATATGTCTTGGTAGGAACAGAATCTAACTTCTACCCCACTTCCATCCTTGATATTTACAGAGGTGCTATTCTATTTATATAGGGTTGTGCATGTTCATGTTGTCACACACTTCTTCAAAATATGCTTCTTGTTAGATTTTAATCAAATAGACATAGGAACAGCTTGAAAACTCCTGAATAGTATGTATTGGTACAAGGCATTTTATCTTGTCTTTTGCAATATTTTCGTAATATTAGTTGTTGTTAAATGCATTTTCTATGGATAACTACTATTAACTTCATGATTTGAATCCCCTTCTTTTAGCTAAATGCTGATATTCAGCCATTTATTGATGGAAATTCGAATGATTCCCTGCCATTTAACTTAAATTCTGCTCCTGTAGTATTCCATCAAGAGTTTGTTGGAAGAGAAGTCTGGATTAAGCAAATTAAAGAGGTAAATAGGTAATTACATCTATAGTGGCTGTGTTTGTACATCTTACAAAATCATAATCATCCTTTCATATTAATTTGTTTTTAAAAAACCATAGTTAACATTAACCACAGCTATAGAGTCTGAATCCAACTATTCAGTTCCATAAAAGGTATTATTGTTATAATTCTTTTTTCTTCTATTTGAAGAACACCAAGCACTTATAAAAAGAAACAGTTTTCCTATTTCTGCATGTTTATTATTTAGTAGAACTAGAAATTAAATCTGCTACTGTTGAGTGTGTTTATGTGCATAAAGTCTATGATTCTTATGGTAATTTCTTTTTAAAATTCATCCGGTTAGACTCAATTTTATTAAAATACAAAAATAAATGTAATTTTAAATATGCTTGCCTTCCCTACAGTTTTAGTTTTACAATAATTGAATATTTCTAGCATAAAGCAGAGGGAATGAGCTGCTCATGCATATATGATTATAATTCAAAACACAGCTGGTTGGGCACATGTTAGCCTACTGGCTTTGATATTATTGCTTATCTTATGATTGTGGTTCCTTCCCAAAAGCTATCTCAATAGAAGCATTTTGATGTTAGCCTCGATATAAGTCATTTAATACATGACTTTTTCTTCAATGGATAGTTTAAATGGGAAATAGAGTGAAGCACACTTCGTTCCCTTTCTTCTTTTCTTCCCAGGGAATCCTTCAAAAAGTTTGACAGTGTGTATTCTCTACATTGCAAACCCAGTCTTTCTGTAAGGCTGATTCTTCAGAGATGTATTTGCTACTATGAACCCATAGCTGAGGTGGATGTAATTTGCTTGCTTCCATTCTTTCTCATGAGACTGTAATTGCATAGAGGAAAGTAATACGGAATATGGCTAAGGGCCATACTTCATTGATCCATAAACTCATCACAGTCTTTCTCAGAAACAAAAAGAAAAAAATTCCACTTGAGGGGTAGTTGTAAGAATTAGTTTCTTTGTGCAATAGAACAGGAACTAGTAGGCACCTGACAAGACAAATGTGAGTTCTTAAACCTGATGAAAAAATATATGGGTTTTCTATTTAGCACAGGGCTCAGTGGTTAAAGAAGCTGAGATTGTCAGCTGGAGAACTGATAGCCTGGGTTTGAGACCCAAGCTTCGGGCAATACCTTCGAGACCGCCTACTGCTACCATATGCCTCCCAGCGCCCAGTTAGATCCCATAGGGAAGGCCTGCTCCGAGTGCCGTCAGCCAGACAATGTCGACTGGCAGGGCCACGGGCAAGGGCCTTCTCTGTGGCGGCTCCATCCCTGTGGAACTTGCTCCCTGCGGAAATCAGAACCATCTCTACCTTGCCTGGATTTCGCAAGGCACTGAAGACCTGGCTTTGCCGGCAAGCGTGGCCCTAACTACCTCCCTTCCCCCCCTATGTATGACTGTGTGAGTGAATGCGTTTTGAGTTTTTTATTATATAGGAAATGTGTTTTATTGTATTGTGCTGTCGCCTCGACTTCCCCAGATGGGTGAAGAGAGGCGGGATATAAATCGAATAAAATAAAATAAATAAATAAATAAATAAATAAATGGGGTGAGCACCTGTTTGCCCAGCTAGCAGTTCAAAAGCATGCAAATGAGAGTAGATTAATAGGTACCACTTTGGTGGGAAGGTAACAGCGTTCTGTATGCCTTTGGCATATAGCCTAGCCGTGCTGGACACAGGAACATGGAAATTGTCTTCAGACAATGCTGCTCCCTCAGCCAAGAAACGGAGATGAGCACTGGGCCCTAGAGTTGGACATGACTGACAGGAAAACCTTTACCTATTTAGCACAACATGTCAGATTTTTCTTAGAGTTTGGTGCAGCTTATGATTTACAGGCTTGTAATAATATAATTTTATTTGTTTTTTTTTTACCTGGTTTAAGACTCAAGGCAAAGAAGACTTAATAGACTATAGCAAGGTGAGTAGCTAAAATACGTCTTCATTCTAAAGACTTGTTAACTTTTATGTTTGAAGGAATAAATGAATGAGCCTTGCTATTACTATTATAGTATTTCATCTTAGATTTCAATCACAAATTGCCTCGTAAAGCAGCTTACAACAATTACAGTACAATGTCTGTGATACAGGTATATAAACTGCAATAATGGGGAAGTATTGGATTTTCAGCTGAGTCTGATTTCAGGCATGATAGACTCAGAACTGGATGCACTTACAAAGAAGCACAGCAATCAGGTGTACAGCCAGCAAATATTCCTATATCCAAGTGTGTTTCTTATTGCTCCTGTGTATTACTGATGCAAGTATTGTCGTTCTTGTTTTTAGAAGGCTTATTAGGTTTAGATTTGAGAGCCTTTAGGCTAATTATATTCTAATAACTCACTTTTGGGGAACCTTTGTAACTTCAACTTATATGCATCGCTACCAGAGATATTCTCTGCCAATTATATTTGCCAGTCCCCTATCCCAGAATTTAACTGTAACAAAGTGGTTATAGGAAGAGCTTCCACTAGATTGGACTTGCCTGAATGGACATATGCATTAAAATATCTGCTGCTTCACAAAATTTGGTAATGGAACCATGTTGCTGAATCTCATTTGAAAGTCTCATTTTCCAGATTCCACAAAGAAAAGAGATGATTTGCATGAATATCTGGTTGTTGTAGATCAACCGGCTGCTACTTTGTGACCCTTTCTCATTGTTAATTTTGAGTGGTAAACTTAAGGGCACCTGAAAGACAGACAGAAGGCAAGTGTTTGAGCCCTAATTATCAAGACTTAAGAATCAATAGAACTGTGGATTCTATAACAGCCTTAAGGCTTGTTGAATTTGCTAGTATAGCCGATGATATACAGGTAGTCCTCAACTTACAATCAGTGATGTGATTCAACCGGTCCAACAATTGGTTTGGTGAGTGCGCGCAGGCGCTGTGCACGCACATTCCATTTGCAAATAGCAATAGAACTCACCTATTACTGCAGGTCCGGTGAGTCGAAACAGTGGACGGGTGGCAATCGCACTGCTGTGCCAATCAGCTGGGCTTCTAAAAAGGGGACTAAAGCAAAGAATAGCTCAGGCCTGGATGGGTGGGCCCAACTCGTCGCTGGCAGAACCGGTTTGCCCGAACCGTGCAGAACAAAACTACCAGTTTTCCCAAACCATGCCGAACCGGTAGAATCCCACCCCTGCTTACAATTCTTTTTGTGTTTATTCAAAGTTAAAACGGCACTGAAAAAAGTGATTTATGACAATTTTTCACACTTACAACCATTGCAGCACCTCTATGGTCATGTAATCAAAATTCAGATGCTTGGCAACTGATTCCTGTTTATGATGGTTGCAGTGTCCCAAAGTCATGTGATCATTTTTTGCAATCTTCTGACAAGCAAAGTCAAATGGGGAAGTCAGATTCATTTAACAACTTTGTCACTAACTAAACAACTGGAAAGAAAGGTTGTAAAATGAGACAAAACTCACTTCAAAATTGTTTCACTTAGCAACAAAAAATTTGGGCTCGGATGTGGTCATAAGTCAAGGACTAGTGTATAAATTTTGATCCTGTGCTTATCAGCATCCAAACTATATCCTCTGTAAGTACACACTGAAAACGACAAATAACTCTTTGAGAAGGCCACCCTAGTGAACTGTTATGTGAATGCCTTGAGTAAATATTTTTCGTCCTACATGAAAAATGTGCTTTATATAGTAGTTAGATACACCATCCCAAGCATAGCATTTACATTTAGTTAGAACTATTGTTTTTGTCACTTTACTTGAGTTTTTTGTATCTTAAGGTTTAAACCCTGTCTAATACTGTAAGTTTGTATCTCTCACTAATGTTTAATTGTCTGGTTTGAACCTTGTTGATGGAAGTAGAAGCAATTTTACAATTCTTTTTTTTTTACCATTAACATTTTTATTGGGTTATAAAGAATTGTAAAATACAAAATATGAAGTAAATAGGAAAACAGTGGGGAGGGAAAGGGGAAGGGGAAATGAGGACAGTTAAGAAAAAAAAGAAAAAGAAACATTGACTTCCAACTCGCTCTGTTATAGTAAAATAAGGCATTAACATCAAATCACAACTTTTTGCTTTTTCATAATAATATGAACAAGCCATTTCTATAAAGATCTATTAATCTTGGTAAAACCCAAAGTCAGAGTTTTATTCTTTTCCACATTGAGCATGAAGTTCAGAAGCGGTCTCCATATGGAAACAAAAGTACTTATAATAATAATAATAATAATTTATTAAATTTATACCCCGCCTCTCTTCACCTGTAGGGAACTCGAGGCGGCATGTTCTTTTCTTTAATTGAAGTAGTCAATTTTGCCATTTCAGCCAACTCCATCAACTTCTGCAACCATTCGTCCATAGTACGAATCGAAGTATGCTTCCATTTTTGTGCATACAATAGTCTTGCTGCTGTCAACATATATAATGAGAAAGTTCCAATTTTTTTCTCTAGTTCTTTTTCCATTAAATCCAAAAAGAAAAGTTCTGGTTTCATTTTTATCTCCATTTAAAAAAAAATTGTATTAAAATATGAAACATACTCCAAATTTTTTTTGCTTTATCAAATATCCACCACAAATGATAAAAGGTCCCCTCTTTGCTTTTACACTTCCAGCATTCATTTGACATACATTTATACATCTTAGATAACTTATCTGGTGTTAAATACCAATGATACATCATTTTATAATTTTTTTCTTTTAGATTGTAATTTAATGTGAATTTTAAACCCAATGGCATTAGAGATGTTATGGTTTGTCGTACTATGTTTAGACTGTTATTATCATTTTGTTTCTGTTGTATGCCATCCAGAGTACAACTAACATTGTTTGATATGAGTAGCTTTATAAAATCCTTTACCTCAAACAAATAAATGTATGGCATAGCCAACTTGCATTATCAACCCCTTACTATAATCCTTTTTTCCTCTTCCAATTCCAACATATATTAAATGCTTGAATGGTTATCTAAAGCTTGTACCTTTGTGGATAATATAATGCATGTGTTTTACTCAGTGCAAAATTATAATTGAAAATCATTGCTCTGGCTTACAATAATAAGCCTTTGCAACAAATATACAGCTTTGGTTTCAGCAAGCATAGGAAGAATGGAGACTTCATAAATAAAGTAATTTTCAAGAGATAGAAGAGTTGCTAGGTGAAGATGCCCGCAAGAAAGAGGAGATGAATTCTTATCAGAAAAAAGCAGCTAAAATGACCAATCATAGGTAATGATAGATCTAGGAAACAAGCGCAAAGACTGGATTAAAGCTCATGTTAGAAACCAGGTATCTCAAATGAACTGTAGACTCATAAATGAAGTAAGTGCATTTTCAGAAATTCACAGTAGACAGGAAAATAAATACAGGGTGATGAAATCTTCGTCATAACACTTTTATAGATCCCCTGAATCACACCCATGATTTACCTGTGTCTCAGCATGCATCTATCTGAAAAAATATGCAGGTGGGGGAAAAAAAGAAAGCTGTATTAATATGCCAGCATTCTGATACGGCATCAAGAAGAGAGGATTGATCAAGGCCAGGCAACAGCTTTAAACAACTGAAAATGCCAACAAATGCAGGGAACCAAGAATGTGCCGACTGTTTCATAAAGACAGTAAACCAAAAACATAATATGATAGAAGAGACAATGACCGGCATGCTTCAGCACAGAAGCAATTGTTCCAGGGGCTCCTGTTTGTTAGAGCTGTTTCGCAGAATGAAATCTGAGAATAGGAGTGGAGAGATGGGGGTGAAGGGCAGCTGCATACAAAAATACAGTGGCATGAAGGGTCTTGGCTGTAACAACCATGGAGTGGGAGCTGTACATTTTAATGACCTTAAAGCACCATTTTACACACCTCGCCTACCTGGTGCCTGTTTACAGTAATCAGTCCTCAAGGGTTATCATAAAAATGCATCGAAGTATAATTTATCTTTATGGAAATGCATGTACCTTGATTACTTAGCTGATCATCTTTCACCTGAATCAGGGGGGCTTGCCAGAAGAAAAGATGTGACAGTAGAAAAGGAAATAATGTGTTTCAGTCGTGCTGTTGCCTGACTGAAGATGTATGTGTGTGGCTGAGATTATACTCAGAAGAGAAATGCAGGCAGGCATGCATAGAGTTTACAAATCTCTGCATGAGAGAGACAGAAATCCCACTCCCAGGCTTGATTTCAAATTGAGCTTTCTTTTTTGGAAAATACTTAAGCAAAGCTCCCATCTCCTAAAATTAGCTCATGTATATAGACAGTGCTGCAGATGAACAAAACTCTAGACTCATTCATCCATGCATTAAGCTATGCCAGATATTTGCATTCATGCATACAGTAGGGCTAAGTCATTCATACATTCACAGTGGCTGGGGTCACTGTGTCTAACTTGGCTCGATTGAAAGGGCTGTGTGAACTCAGCCATTTTATCTTGAAATGTGACTCTACAAAATAGGATCAAATGAGAGGTTCACAAAGCAAAAGATTATTTTGTCAGGTTACCGAGCAGTTAAACATCATTTGCACCTCCAATTTGCATTTAATCTTGAGTAAGGATTTAATGCTAAAGAATTTCAGTGTCTGCAGTATGAAGCAATCAACAAGTGTTTCAGTGAGAATAAGAGGCTAAAAGGCAAGGGCCTTCTTTCTCTCTGTTTCTAGAAACAGCTGACCAGAATTTTAATGTGTTAAAACATATGAATGCATTTGAAAACTCATTTTATATTCTAAAAAATCAGAAGATTCGTGAGAGAAATGATGCTCAATTTATATCCTTCTAATATTACAAGAGAAGCAAATTAGTATTCAAAACCAGGCAATTATGCATTTTGGCAATTACCTTTCGTGAAAAGCAGAGGTGCTGTGCAATTCTATGATCTCACTAAATTCAGTCTGGTACTGAAAGCGTCAATCTTTCAGAAGACTGTAATAAACTGAAGTCTCTTCAGAAAGGAATATGGGCAATGAACAATTCAGAAAAAAAGCAATGTGAGTAACACATGAGTGGGGTAAAGGTAAAATGATTGTGAAATCAAGAAATGGAGAATAAAGAAGCTATTTTGATACATTTTAAACGCTGAAGATTTTAGGGTTTTTCCCCCTCTATGTAGCCGAATGTAATGAAGCAAAATATTTCCCTAAAATATAGGGAGAAGGGGATAGTTTTGAGAAAGATTAAACAAATGTGAACCAAAGGAAACGTCAAGGGAAGGAGAATTTTCTTTTTCTTTCTTTTCTTTTTCTTTCTTTTTCTCTTTTTTTTCTATTTCAATTTTGCCTTAGCCCAGAAACCCAATTATTATTTCTACAATAGTAGTTTATTGCAATGTCTGCAATTGGTTTGTTTGTTTATTACATTTTACAACATAATTTATGTAATTTGCAAGGTGGCAGACTTCAAAATATGTGAAGTAAGGCTTTTCCCATCAATTTTGTAAATTAGAAACTTTCACTGTCTGGGCAATTACTATTCATCAGATGGTCTTAGTTATTCCCAAACTCGGTTCAACAGTAAATACCTTTATTTCTGCAGTGCTTTCTGACTAGGCCAACATTCTTTTAAAAAGAGCAAACAAATATGTAGGTTGTGCTAGAAAGAAAGTGGAAAAGAAAAGTGATTTATAAATTTGGTGCAAATTGAAAAAGCCTCTGGAATTGTGGAAGTATGCTACAATTGTGTTTGAGCAGCAGTCAAAGTTCACCAGGAAGACTCTTACAAGGCTATAAATTAAACATTCAGTGAAAACGAACTCGTACTTTGATTTTACCTACCGAATGAGAAGGTAGGGAGAAGTTAGAGACTGATTTACATTATTCATAAGGCATCAGATAATTCCTTAACTATGTTAAGGTAATTTAATATATCATAAACTGTAGCTCTCTTTGTATCATGCATTTCTTCTAATTCTGATTTTAATTCCTTTTGCATATTGCTGACTAGTTGCTGCCTGCATATTTATTTATACTGTAACAGCATGTATTTAGAGACCAAACCTGGCTAAATAAACAAGGCTCTGGGCTGAAGATTTATTATGTTTTTTGGTGTACGAGTCCTCCTTCAGAAAGTTATTTAAGAGTAACATAATTGTTAGCTAAAGGCTTTCTTATGAGGTAATGTATCCGAAAGCCCAGCTCGCTTCTTTTGATAATAATTCAGACCCTGAGCCCAGGGAAGTGGGTTATTAATCAGAGCTACCAGAAGGTGAGGGGATTAAATTGTATCACAATAGCCCGTCAGATGCCTCCTGGGAGGTTGGAAACAAAACACAAGGTAATGGCTCTCTGCTGATGTACTTTCCCTGGAGCTGATCATCAGGACTATTACGTTGTAGTTCAAATCAATACTTAGCCAAGAGCCTAGTAGGTGGCCTTGAGTTGGGTCCATAACTCTTTGGGGGATGACCATGAGGAAAATGATATAACCGTACTATATGCTGATTGAATGTTGCTTTTAAACTCTCCTTGTAAGAACCTTGGGCTCCTTCTACTTTAGATCATGATGGTTAGTTGATCTACTTGAGCCATGGTGGTACAGTGGTTAGAATGTAGTACTCAACCTTCCATCCGTCTGAGGTAAAATGAGGATCCAGATTGTTGGGGCAATATGCTGCTGACCCTGTAAACCGCTTAGAGAAGGCTGTAAAGCACTGTGAAGCGGTATATAAGTCTATGTGCTATTTCTATTTCTATCTCGGTTAGCTAATATTATCTAGTAGCATCTTCCAATTATTTAATCAAGGACTTTTTCCAGCCAAAAGTGGGAATATTTGCATGGGGACGATGCGCTCCAGCAACTGAGCTGGAAACCTCTTCTCTGAATTGGTTTACTTAAGAGACATGAAATATGGATGGAATTATAGCTTGAGAAAGAGGCCCAAAGTCCTTGTGGGTATAAACAATGACATGTTAGCATGGATTGGTGCCAGATTCTTTGTTGTTTTTAATGTTTTAACTGATTTTGTTTTATAATTTTTAAAAATGTTTTCAATTTTTTTAACCTTTGATTGGGAGCATTAGAGTTGCCTGAAAGATGGGTGACATATAAATGCTTTAAATCAATAGACAAGTGCTATATTTACATGAAAGGAAGATGATTCAGAATTTAGAACACACCCTTTCCCCCAAAGTAAATTAGATTAAACTGGGGAAAAAGCTTGCCTCCTAGTGCTGAGCGAGAGTGACTGACCCAAAGTCATCCACCTGGCTTTGTGCCCGAGGCAGGACTAGAATTCATGTACTCTTGGTTACTAACCTTGACCACTACACTAAACTGGTTTTTAATACCTTATGCAGTATTATAAACTGGGCATGAGATAATACACATGACATGCTTGGAAAGCAGTATATTACCAGCCTTCCTCAGCTAGAGGCCATCCACATCTTTGGACTCTTCGATATCTGCAGCCAGCAATTTTTTTCTGGAGATTCTGTGAGTTGAAGTTCACAGCTTGGAATGAAAAGCACCAGACTGGAAAAACACTATACAAACGTTTACAAAGTGTTATGTCAGCACAGCCAACATCATAGCTATTTACTAGCTATCTTATTTCCATTGGGATCTTCTGGCATTTTACATTTCACCTGATACTTCTTCAAAGTCTTTTGAACCAATAGATATCTCATCTCTGGAGCCATTTCATCTCTACGATTCTGTATTGTGGCTGAACAGTTCCAAGGCATTTGAATCTGAATCAATTATGTGTTATAAGCTGAGTGAAGAAACCTGAAAAATAGTAATACAGTCCCAGAGACATTTCTTGCCTCTCTTTTTTGTTTCATAACCTATAATTATGCTGCAGAGATAGCTGCCAAGATACTCAAACGGGATTCATCTAAACAAAACTTTCCCATATATTCCCTCCTGGGAAGAAAATTTAACAGGATTTCATTTTATGTGTTAAATATGCCAGCATAGCTGAGCAATAAATAAACTAATTTTTACAAACATATCTTCTTTAACATTCACTGCTAAGCCCTGAAGAGAAAAAATGGCTCATTTTGAAGTCAGCACCTGTTTTTGAGTGAACGCAAGCTGCAAACACTGAACACCTTGTTGGAACATTTCATAGTTTTTTTAAGATTTTAAAATACACCACTCTTATTTTTCATTTTAAAATTATTTTTGACATCCTTTTATACCAAGTTGAAAAACCCAGGGAAGCTGAAGGCTGCACTCCATCTGTGAACATTTCTCACTTATCTATTGGTTTACTGTTATTGGTTATCAAATACCATTTTAACAAGAAATTAGAATATACAGGGTTTTTTAACCATTTCCCCTGTATATGGACTCCTTACCACATTGCTGCTTGATTGTTATGTTATCTCTTGTGTACCTTTCACTTGATTCTGGCAATCTTTACATCTGTAACTCAAATGACACATTTGATGTTATGTATAGTTTCCCTTTCCCCCAATGTTTTCCCTTTTAATCTAAATCAGCTGCCCAAATGACAGTCTTCAAGGGAATTCTTTGGTGACAGAAGAGCCTATTCACTCTGCTAATTTTTCACTTCCAGATGGATTCCCCACTATTGCTTTTAGCTAACTAGAGGGGAAAAAAATACAGATGCTTGTTCTTTTTTCTCATACGATGCTCAAAGAAGGAAGCAGCACATTGCTAGGGGCAGCCAAAAATATTTAGCTGCCTGAGGTAGTGCGTAAGGTATGTAAGATTCCATGTCACATATAAAAGCCAATGTGTAGAAGAGCAGGCAGAGGTGGCTTTTTTTAAAAAATCCATCATCAGTTTGGAATCTTTGCAATGCGACAAAAGACCCAAGTCTAGCCCCTCCCCCCATGAATTCCATTGACCCTTATGTAGTAGTAGTACCAATTTAGTGCTGACCATTAATTGACTAGATTCTTGTGTATAAGATAAAGGTAAAGATTCTCCTCGCACATACATGCTAGTCGTTTCCAGCTCTAGGAGGCGGTGCTCATCTCTGTTTCAAAGCCAAAGAGCCAGTGCTTCTGAAGACATCTCCGTGGTCATGTGGCCAGCATGACTGAATGCCAAAGGCACATGGAACACTGTTACCTTCCCACCAAAGGTGGCCCCTATTTTTCTACTTGCATTTTTACATGCTTTCGAACTGCTAGGTTGGCAATAGCTGGGACAAGTAATGGGAGCTCACTCCATTACACGGCACTAGGGATTCGAATCTTGTGTATAGGTTTGAATAAATCTTGTATGTTGCAAATTTACAAATGGTCCTGATTTTTTGTGCCTGACATAATTGGATTGGGAGACAGATGTCCAACTAAGTAGCCATAGCCCTACATCTGCTTCATTGGATGGCAGGAGTTAGTATAGAGAAGAAAAGTAAGACAAACTATTAGAATATGTTTCTCTTTTTCTTGCAAGCTGCAGGCCTATGCTCCTTAAAGTGATTACCCCCACATTGCCTAATGGTAGAGCCAGCCTTGCACATTGCTAAAGTCATGCATGTTTTGATCTATCAGGCAGAAGCTTTTGAAGAAAAGGGTTTTTTTTGTCCTTCTAGAGAAGTTAGTTGGCTATTTATTATCTGTGTTTCTGTTTAGATACAACAACAAATACATGTTTAGAAGTTTTAAGTCAGTGGTCTTCAACTTTTCCAGCTTGGTGGCCTGGCATGGAGGGATGTGTGTGAGTGGCAAGTACTCACATACGTGCATGCACACACCTCCATTTGTGCATGCCCATTTCTCCTGTGGCCTAGTTTCAAACAGGCCATGGCCCGGTAGTGTGCTGTGGCCTGGGGGTTGGGGACCTCTGTTTTAAGTTGTTATCCTTTGCATGCACATCTAGTAGGAAGCTCAAGTGAACACAATGGAAAGTTGATGGTATTTAAAAGGGATTAAAGACCATTTTTGATCAGAGGGTTAGTGTAAGATCTGGTTATTTCACCTTATTCTTGTTTATCTGGCAGTTCCAAGTTAAGATCTGTATACTCAGTCTATTTCATGGCATTGTTTTCAGGGTATTGTTTCTGTGATGCTTGTTTTAGTGCTAATATTTATTTACTGGGTTCTGAGTTAATGTTAGATATGTGTGTTGTTAGTTTTATGTGTATGCTGTGCCTTGATGAAAGAGCATTATTACTATTGTTGGACAAAACCTCCGTAGAAAAGCATTTCCTAAAGAAATACATATAGTATTATGTTGCTACAAAGAACTGTTAGTAAGTTCACCTTCCTTGCCCTGATATTTTACAAACTTGTGTTCCTGTTTTGTAGGATACTTTTCTAGAATATTTTAAAATTAATTTAGAGGCAATACTGAGAGCTACCCTGTTCATTTTGCAAGACTGTAACTGCACTACTTCCCTCTTTCCCCTCCATAGTGATGGTTATGAAGGAGCTATCTTCGTACTTTCCTTTATATACCCACAATGCAACACCTTATTTACAGTAATGAAAGCACTGATTTTAATGAACATTCAGAAGACACCAGGAATCATCCTGAGCAAACCATCCAGTGGTTATGGGTTTGCTGTCATCCCATCATTGGCTAAGACTTTGGAAAAGAACAAGATAAATTGTTCATTCAGCAGTTGCAGCAGTAACAGTTAACTGGACTGGCTTTCAGTTTCGACTACTGAAGAACACTGGATTTTACAATCTAAGCTTGGGGGGGTGGCTATGTTCAAGGCAAATCTACAATTAATCACTGTAATGCAATGAGCATTTTATGCCATTGCTGTGACATCTGATTCAATAATTATTTATATGGTGTGTGCCCACATCTGTGCTTTTAGTGCTCTTTCCATCGCTAGCCCAGTTTTGTGGGAGAAGGCATTTCTGATATTTTTGGTTGTTGCAGTTTCTAGAGGCTACAGAGTTTTAAAAAAATCTAGTAGGGCACAAGAAGATATATATCTACCTAAAGGTGCTCCAGATGGAGGCTGGAAGGTGATGACAGGAAAAATGGCATCAGCTGGGTAGGTGAAATGGTCTGATCCCCCAGATTGGAAGTTTCTATTTGTCTCTGTTTCAAAAAATGCCATTGCCACTAGAATATTTCCAGCATGATTAAGAGCTGCGGTGGCACAGTGCTTAGAGTGGAGTATTGCAGGCTAACTCTGCCCTCTGCCAAAGTTCGATTCTGATCAGCTCAAGGTTGACTCAGCCTTCCATCCTTCTGATGTTGGTAATATGAGGACCCAGATGGTTGGGGACAATATGCTGACTCTGTAAACCGCTTAGAGAGGACTGTGAAGGACTATGAAGCAATATATAAGTCTAAGTGCTATTGCTATTAAAGTCAAGTAGGACTTAACTTTCAGACAAAGCAGCAAACCCGTTTACAAACATGCAGGGATGGGTTTCTACTGGTTCGGCCTGGTTCGGGCAAATTGTTTGTTCTACTGGTTCAGTGAACTGGTAGTTCGGGGGATGAGTTGGGCCTGCCCACCTGCCCGCAGTTCACCTCAGCTGTTTTTTGGCTCAGCTGCTCCTCAACTATTTGTCGGCTCCTTTGTAACATGCATGCAAAGCGAACCGGTTGTTGCACCGGTTGAAATCCACCCCTGCAAACATGAAATAACCAACATAGCAACTGGAATAGATGATTGCAGGTTACAAACCAGTCCATGATTTATGCAACATCTCCTGCTTCTCTCCCATTTGCAATACTATATCTTGGTGCATTTTTTAAAAAAAAAACCCACACTGGATTCTGTCATGTGTTTGGTGCACATTACTATGAAGCATCACTTGTGTTTTGAAGAAACAGAGCTAGAAATATGTCCAGCAAATACAATGAATCCTTTGCAAAACAAACATGAGCCATGTGTTTCCCACAAAATCTCCATCTTCTTTGTACAATGAGATTCACATGCTGATTCCCCCCCCCCAAATTTATTATTATTTTTGGGAACCCAAAAAGCAATACATTCCTTTTTCCTTAATTGCAGCTGCAAAGAGCCACATAGCTTTTTAACTTTCCCACAATCCAAAGAGAATCTAGGATGGGATCTGAAAGACAAAAGGGAAAAAAAAGCAACCATGTAATTCTGCACAGTGTGGCATGATTAAAATGAACTCTATCATGTGTCTTGCCCCTCTGGAGGAATTGACTTCTTGTTGGGGCAAGAGATAATTCACTCCCTGTGCTGGCTTGCTCCTGGGTCTTGGTGGAGGAGAAGCTGTAAACTGTGTCAACCTTAAGTGAATTATTTATGATGAGATTTGAGGAGTGTGTGTGTACAGTATGTGGGGGGGGGAATATTTTTTGTGTGTGTTTGTGGTGGTGGACTGCCATTCAGCAGGGACGGAGACCAGGAAACTCATTTTCACTCTAGGAGACACCACATTTATACACCAGTGTCTGCTTAGTTGTCTTCCTGCCCCCTCCCAATATTGCAGCTAGATCCTCACCTGTATCATATCACTTGAATATAAACTAAGCTCTCTCTCTTTCTCTGTGTCTCTGTCTCTGCCTGTGTGTGTGTGTGTGTGTGTGTGAGAGAGAGAGAGAGAGAGAGAGAGAGAGACTGAGAAAGAGAGTGAGTTCCATTGCAGTAGAAAGGAAAGCCACACTATTTATTACATCCCTGTCTAAAATGAATCTCAAAGCAAGCATTTCATCCTCTCATGTAATCATCATAAGGTAGAAAATGAAATTTCCCAAACCTAAAAGCATGCAGGAGAGTGCTTCAGGGCACTGCATGTCAGTATTTTACTTTGATGTATGGTGGGCTTTTTTTTAAAGAGGGAAAAGGAAAAAAAAAGATGTAGCAAGCCTTTTGTGATTTTGGTGCTGGCACTTAACTCCTTCGTGGCAAGCAGGCAGGTGGAAGAAGGAAGCTTCTAAAAGGATTTTTTTTTTAAAAAAAAAGTCTCGTATGATGTCTTGAGAAGCCATGTGATACCTTAATGCAGATGTTGTAACTTTCAGCCAGTAGAAAAAGATAGCTTGCTAGTCTTATAGTGCCCTTTGCCTGGACAAGAGCCCTGGACATTGTATTGGAGCTTGATAAAAGAAGGATGGGATAGAATACAGGTAGTCCTCAACTTACAACCTTTTGCTTAGTGACTGTTCAAAGTTACAACAGCATTGAAAAATATGTTTTTCCACACTTCGTGACCATTTATTTATTTATTTATTTATTAGATTTATATCCCGCCTCTCTTCACCCCTTTCAGGGGAACTCGAGGCGGCATTGCAGCATCTCTATAGTCACATAATCAAAATTTGGATGCTTGACCAGTGGCTTGTATTTATGAAGGTTGTAGCGTCTCCTGGGTCCACGTTTGTGACTTTCTGAAAAGCAAAGTCAATGGAGAAGCCAGATTCACTTTATAACTGTGTTACTAACTTAACGTCAGATTCACTTAACAATTGTGGCAAGAAAAGTAGTAAAATGGGGCAAAATTCACTTAACTGTTTTGCTTAGCAACAGAAATTGTGGCTGTATGTTGAGGAGCACCTGTAATGAAAAAGGTAGATTTGGTTTATGCCTAGTTTCAATAGACTACCCAAATTCTAAGGATTTCTTATTTGAGTCCGTATTTGTGTATGTGTATACGTGTTATGCACCTGTAGTTTAGAATATCTAGTATTTCCTGATTTATAAATCAGAGCCATAGAAAACACTTTTGGGTTTGCTTAACCTTCTGTGGATTAATATATTTCTTCCGTAGAGATGCAAGCTGCAAAATTTGATTTCACCTTATTTTTGGCCATCACAGAGCCTTTATCTATTCTGTTTTATTCTCCTGCACTTCACTCATGAAATCTGCTCTTTACAGACTCAGTGGTCCTTGTATATGCCAAAATTTCTTTGCTATCCCCTGTGTTGCTGCCTATTTACACTTACAGTCACCATCAGCAGGGCTTGCCATCTGCTTCTAGCACTGAGATTAGATCATATTTTTATGATTTATTCATACAAGCCAGGAAAATAATTATGTCAATTAGTGTTGTCCTTGATTTTAGATTTGGAAAAATGTGAGTCTCTCAAAGTCTATAATCTTTTCAAATGCTGTGTAGTACAAATGCAGACTAATCTTCCAGCCTCATTTTAGTCACAACAGGGTCTCTTCCTCTTACACTGCCATTTAAGAAATGATAGTCTAAGTAACTCTTTTTGTCTGCCATTGTGTCTCCCTGCAAGATGCAACATGTGGGTCAGAATTTCCACACAGTTCCTTGGTATTAATAAGCATCTAATGTTCTGCAAGGCATTTCTGTAAAAATAGTCAGTGGCTTCTCTGAAATGATTTACTAGCTATACACATGATTTTATGTAAGCATATTGTGTCCTAGAATCCTTAAAATTCATAGGCAAGATTCTTCCATAATGGTTCCTCCTATTCACTCCAAACAATAATAATAATGATGATGTCTCTATCCTTTTTACCCCAAATGCCTCAAATTTTTGTGATCTCCCTCTTTTTGGTAATTTGTAACTTTTGCTGTAGGAAAGTAGCTGATCAGCAATGCTATGTGGAATGGAAGGTGGCAGTTCTACCCTAAGCAGACTAGAAAAACAACTGAAACAAAGGCAGGGGGTATTGGACATCGCAGGTGGTGCCAAATTTCTATCATCAATCACCATTGATTATGTTGATTCTGATTATAAGGTGTTGTAGTCCAACAGTATCTATGGTATCAAACTCGATTTCATTGAGGGCTGGATCAAGGTTGTGTTTGACCTCGGGGGTGTGTGTGGCCAGCTTGACATCACTTGTGTCGGGGGTACCTATGGTGGCCCAAGTGCTCTGCCAGTGAAAACGGGCTCCCGAGCTCCACTTTTGGCTGCAACGGTCTTCTGCAACCCTCTGTCAGTAAAAACAAAACTTGGGAGGGCTGCAGGCGACCCTCCTGAGTTCCGTTTTCACTGGCAGAGGCACTGCGGGCCAGACCCTCACTGTTTCCAGGGCAACCCCATGGACTAGATCTAAGCACTCCATGGGCTGGATCTGCCCCCCTGGGCCTTGAATTTGAAACCCCTGATGTATAGGGTCACAAATTACCAATTCCATTTTTTTAAAAAAATATTCTTGATTATGAGACCGATTAAACCAATATCAAGTCTCATTACTTTGAAGAAGGAATTAGAGAGTTTGTGGGACAAAGTTGCAGAACAGGGCTGTGCAAAAGTATTTAAAACAATGGCTTTGGGCAATTTATTTTATGGCTTAATGGTTTTGTCCTGGTTTGGATTTTGAGTGAGGGCTAATCCTATCATCCTGGAGCTGAAAGTCTTTTGTCTTGTAGATAGGATGGCCCAGTCTTTCTGGGGCCATTAACAAAGGTGGGGGCTGCTTTCCAAGAGCTTGTATCTCCTTTTATCATCCAGGGAGGTGTAATATTCTGCCTTTTTAATATTTCGTAGAATATTTCATTTTTCTAGGAGAAGGGTGGGTGTTAACTTTCTACAGTCCAAATACAGGTAATCCTTGACTTACCACCATTTGTTTAGTGACAGTTTGAAGTTACAATGGCACTGAACAAAGGGACATATGTCCATTTTTCACACTTGCAACCATTGCAGCATCCCCATAGTCATATGATTAAAATTCAGAAGCTTGGCAACTGGCGTGTATTTCTGACAGTTGCATTGTCCCAGGGTCATATGATCACCTTTTGTATCGTTCTGACAAGCAAAATCAATGGGGAAGCCACATCCACTTAACAACCATGTTACTAATTTAACAACTGCAGAAATTCACTTAACAATTCGCCCACCTCTTCTTTAACTCATTAATTGCTAATATGGGATATCATACACATAAAGAACAGTCTGAGTTCTTGTGGTACTTGATGCAGCACTTGAAAGAAATATTTCATTCATTTAAATAATTTTGCAAAAAAAGTAATTTTTAATACTTTGCATAACATGCTTAAGATAAATAAAGAATGTACATTGCTACAGAGAGGAGAAATTTCCTTCCATATATATTGGATTCCAGTTCCCATAATTCCCAGGAAGGATGTTGAAATCTCAATATTTGGAGGGTAAAACTGTTTGATGAGGATGTTTCATGGAATGTTTCTGACATTAAAAAAGAATTCATGATTTGTTGTACCTCAAATAAAATTCAGCATGGTTAAAATATTATAATAATAATAATAATTATTATTATTATTATTATTATTATTATTATTATTATTATTATTATTATTCATTAAACTTGCAGGGTGCTCAACTGTCAGTGAATCTGCATAGGATTTGTGTGGCTCTCTATACTATTCATTTTGTTTATTTCATGTATATCCAGCCCTTCTACTCAACTGAGCACCCGAAGTGGCTAAGACAGTTAAATGCAGAAAAAAGACTGAAATAAATGTTCAGATTTATACTCTTGCCAAAATAAAAAATAAAAAAATACCTGCCTTAGCTGCTCTTTTAAAGCCAGATGTAGAGGTGAGGACAAACGTTTCTGTCAAGTGCATTCCACCACCTTATGTTATAAGTAATGTTTGTGAGTTATATTCAGGGACAGTAATAATGTTGTCTTTGCATATTTACACTATGTTTAATGGACCCTATTCCCAGGTAAGGGTCCCTTGGGAGCGTTTGCATAAATCCCCTTAAGTACTATTCAGCCTCCATATTCTCCATCTTTTTCCTCCCTTGGACTCAGAGGCATCTAACTGCAGTCTAACATTCAGAGACCTGCCAGAAAGCTAAATATAGCTGTGTTTAATGAACCTGATAATGAATCACACCTAGGTGGACATTAATGAGTAATCAAAATGCAACAAACATCCATCTTGGGTGCCTGTTTATTCTTGCTTGAATTTTGGCCTTATTCTCTCCCTACTCCTGGAGATTTGAGGAGCAAACAATAAAATGAATTTAGCAAGTTATGAGTTTTGGACATTCTCAGCAGCTATCTTGGCTTGTCAAAGAGACAGCTTTTGAAATATGAATGGGAGCTAGGTTCTTTGGAAAATACATGCCTTTCCAATGTTTCTAAAGATTTCTTTTAAATTTCCAAAAATAATATAACCCCTCTCCCCCGCGATCCCCTCCCCAGTTTGTTTTATTTGTATTTTGAGATAGCTGGAACCAGCTACCCGTGGAAATCCGAACCACTTCCAGTCTGTTGGCCTTCCGCAGAGCCACGAAGACCTGGCTCTGTCGGCAGGCGTGGAACTGATGACCCCCTGGAGGAGTGATTGTTGTATGATTGGTGGTTGATTGATTGTTGATGTTAATTTTAAATTGTATTGTATAATGATATTATGTTTTATATACTGTGTTTTACTTTGTAAGCCACCTCAAGTTCCCCTTGACTGGGGAAGAGAGGTGGGGTATAAATCAAATAAATAAATAATAGTTGTTACTAGTTTTAGCTAATTAGCAAGACCACTGATTCGCTGAGTTTAAATATTGTACTGTAACCATTTTGTGCAGCTTAGGGCCATGATTCAGCAGCAAGGCTGCATTTGTGGCAAACTTAAGCCTGTTGAGATGAATGGCCACTTTATTTTACATTTGTTCTAAAGTGGTTTAGGGGTAAAACATGCGAGTGTGGCCAAGTATTTGAACAACAATGTGTTGTTCAGAACCCTAAACCCAGAACAGGTTTAGGCCGTGGTCTATAGCATTAGTCTTGTGAATCTGACTTCCTCCCTCTTGATGGGAAAGAGATTGGAATAGAAAGATTAGTTCTCCTAAATATTTGTCGGGTTAGAGGTTGGGATCTTGGAATCAGCTACATAATACAGGTTTATGAATAAAAAGGTTTATTAAGGAAAAAGGGAAGGATGCCTCAAAAGAGACTTTACAGGTAGGGATCAGTTACAAAGTGTGCTTGGGAGGACCATGGATGCTCTTTATATATGGGGTGAGCCACATCTCCCCCTACAGGTGTAACACATGTGCAGGACTGTCAAGTGCTGCCACCAAGTGGTGTTGTTGGGGGTAGAGCAGGAATGTATTTTATACATGACAATATTCTCACAAAATGTAGGGCAGTGGTTCTCAAAATGGGTGGTACTGCCCCCTAGTGGGCGTTGGAGCAGTCTAAGGGGGTGTTGGAAGCTCCATGTGGAATTAGGGGGCGCCAAGAACCAATTGGTGGGCAGCAGAGGATTCAGCCAGCTCCCATGCTGCGCCTGCGCAATGAGCCAAGGGAGGGGAGGGGCTTCTCACT
>JANHGC010001358.1:86287-97853 GCA_027560395.1 Boaedon fuliginosus | reverse complement strand
CCGCATTCTGCACCAGCTGAAGTCTCCGGATGCTCTTCAAGGGCAGCCCCATGTAGAGCGCATTGCAATAGTCCAACCGAGAGGTGATAAGGGCATGAGCGACCGTGTATAGTAACAATCTTGTTTAAAAATAAAGTTTAGTTCATTATTGCCTACTGCTTACTTTACTGGTCCAATACCGTTATCACTTTTTGGTATTTATAAGGGCTGGAAATGACTAGATTAGAACATCCTGGGTGTAGCTGTAACTTTAATAACGTGTGATGGACTTGCATGAATATGCATCCAGCTGCAAATGCACTAAAACTCCCGAAGGCTCCTTTTTCACAAAATAGCAACCGTAGTGGCATAAATTGGATTCAGTAATAAGGACTTTGGCTTCAGTGCATACAGATCAGTTTGGCTTAACAGAAGAGAAGATCTGTAGCTTTAGGCATGAACTGTGAGTGCGTCCTTGGTGCTCTCTGAAGCTTGGTTGTTTTCTTGCAGACGTTTCATTACCCAACTCAGTAACATCATCAGTGCTGGATGGGAGTAGGATTTGGTCTCTTTTTATACAAGTGATTTGGCCTATCAGTGCTGGTGAGAGTAGTCTTAGACTTAGAGGTTCCTTGATTAGACTGTTGTTTACTGTTTGGCTTATATGGCTTACTGTTGGCTTATTTTCCTGGAGAAGAGGATTTGGAAGTAGATAAAGAAATGCAGATACTTTCCACTTTTCCTTCCATCTCATCTTGGACACCCAGCAGGCCCCAATTCCTTGAATGTCAGAGTATTTGGGCACTTCCCATCCTCTGCCCCAAATCTGATCAAGAGCGTGACTGCATATCCAGCTCCATAAAAAATAGAGCAGCTATACCATTGATATATCTTGGCCACCGTGGAAGGCTTCCTCCAGCTGGATGAAAATTGGAGACCATACTATGAAGAGCCTCGGTGGCACAGTGGTTAAATGCAGCACTGCAGTCTCTGCTGACTTGCTCAGCAGGTTGTCAAATCGAATCTTCAGGCTCAAGGTTGACTCACCCTTCCATCCTTTCTAAGGTCGGAGTGCTGTAAAGCTCTGATAAGCAGTATATAACATCTGAGTGCTATTGCTATCCATGTTGTAAGCTGCCCAGAGTCCTTCGGGAGTTGGGTGGCATCAAAATGTAATAAATAAATAAAAATAAAATAAAATAAAATCCCACTCAATGGCTTCTTTTTTACCCACCCCACCACGCCCCTCTTTCTGAACGGAGGCATGCTTATCCTTTGGCAATCTGGGCTCTTTCTCAGCCATGCTAAATGGCTATTAAAGTGCGATAGATCTCCAGATAACACTTCATTGTACCGGAGCAGATGCTATCGAATGCCCTGGATATGTGAAATGAAGCAAAGTTTACCCTGTCAGAGCCACTTAGTATTAATCATCTTTAAATGACGTGGCCATCAGATGGGTTCCTTGCAGCTAACAAGCTCATACAGGCAGGCTTGTTTGATGGCGACCGAGTGAAACTATGTAATCAACCTGCCGCTAACCTTCCTACGCCAGATCTTCTTTCTCATATGTTTCCTCACCAGAGGTGTTGAAATCTCCTCCCCGCTCTGCAGCCAAGCGACGTTTCTCCTTTTTAAAAAAACGCTGCATCCATCAGGTTGACTTCATTCCCCTGCCACCTGCACGCCCCATCAATAACTTGGTTCCTCTGGCCACCTGCGTGAAAGTGGGGAAAACGACTGGGCCGACTCCGGGGGCACCCCATAGAATAACATTTCTTAGGGATGAGAAAGTGAGAAGAAGGAGAAGTAGAAAAGCTGTGACCGCAGCACTGTGACTAATACTGGAATTGAGCAAAAAGACGGATCTTATTTCAGGAGGGGGAACAGTTAGCTACTAAAGCTCTTGATGAATGATTTCAGGAAGTGTATATATGTTTTTCTTATTTCATCTTTTTTTTATTTTTTACCAGAGCTGGTTCTCTAGCCTGGTCATGAGCAGCGCCAGGAAAGTATAGAGAAGACAGCTTTTCTCTCTCTTTCGCTCCGTGTTCCCCACTGGCTCTCTCTCAAGAGGACAAAGCTACCCCCAGACACATGTTCTCCAATACAGGGCAGCTCAGAGACCACGCAGCTGCCCAGCTGAAGATGCTGGCAAGTCCTTTCATGATATGGCCAGGATGAGATTTGCTCATTATAGTTTCAATATCTGTAACAGGACCACAGCACCCTTTTGACGTTGCTTCTTCTCAAATCAGGAGGAGATTTAATGTTTTAGTCTCCTCCACTTTTATAATCGTTCAGAACTCAGAACTTTACCATGAAGTAGCTTGTCATCCTTAAGGCATCATGCTGCAGGCTCCACCAGTGTGGGCATGGGTGAGATGTCACGACTCATGCATGAAAGGGACAGGGCTTGTGTCATAAGGTTGCAATGCTGCTTTCATTATTCTGCCCACAATCTCTCTGGAGATGTGTTTAGGGATATGCAGGATCATGAACAAATGGCTGCCTGCAACTCTGGATCCCTTAGTGGCTCTTAAAGAGACGCTTACGTTGCCCTTATATGAACCTACAAACTGACTTGGCTGCTTTGATGAGCTGCAGACAGAGCTTCATGTTCCTGGGTGCACAAAAACACTTTTCTGACATGAACCAAAGCCCTAGTTTTATTAACATTTACCTTCTGGTTTTTGCATTTATTAATTCACATTCTGCACTCTGGAGTGACAAAAAATAGTCTTGATCTATTTTTTTGAATGTGACATTCATTGAGGGATTTCACTGGTGCTATTTTAAATCTCTTTCACAAAACTGAATATACTCAGATCATTTTGTCTTTATAGGACTCTATCTACATAAAATTTGTGTGTGTGTGTGTGTGTGTGTGTGTGTGTGTGTGTGTGTGTTCCAGCATAGCTCTGGAATGGCTCAAGCAATTTCAACAAACTTGGTACACAGATGACATCCTCTGGGAACAAAAACTGGGGGTAAGACACCCCTAGCACCCCTTGGGAGGTCTCTGGGCCTTAAAAATAGTGGAGATGCCACGGTGATGGCTTCACAATACTCCACAAGGGGGTTCCCTCTGACTTGCGAAGCTGCACAAGAGAGCAGCGCGAGGCCTGACTAAACAATAAGAGACGTATAGCTACTACATAAGAGACATAGAGCTACTGTGAGGCCTGATTAAACAATAAGAGACATAGAGCTACTACAGCTAGAGCTTCACACACAGTACAACAGTGTGAGTCCCAACTACAGGATTTTGATAAATAAATACCTGGGAAAGCTGGGTTATCGGCTAGTAGTTCATAAAATCTTCTCTTAAAAGCTGAAGATAATGATGAAAACACCGATCATCTCCCCAAAAAGAGCACCTAGCTTCTTTAATGAAATCCCATCTCCTGTTTGGCCCGCATCTTCTTTTACTCCAGCAACCTGTTAGCTAGCATACTTGTGCAATTTGTTGGTTGTTTTTTCACTCAGCAGGTGACACTGAGTAGTAGGGGAAAGGAACTGGAAAATCCATTGTCCTACACTAAATCTGTAAGTACAGACCATTCAGTGGTCTCAGTGCTGAAGCTTGGCCATGGAGGCATTACAATCATGTCAACATACTGACTTAAGGCCTGGAGGATGGATGTTAATGTAGCCCTAAAGAATTGCAACAGCAGACTTCCGATTTGAACTCAGACGATACTGGGCACAGAATCCATGAGCTCAGTGGTTCCATCCCAGGTCTGCCAGCCTGAGGGTTCCTAATATACCTCATAGGTGAGGTGAAGCGCGGAGGAGCTGCCAGGCAGGTAGAGGGAAATCGCACACCCCTCCCCACCTTGGGATTATCCTTAAAGCCAATGGCTGGTAAGATGGTGAGCAACATGGTCGCTGCTAAGCCAAGAACAAGCTGGGAAAAGAAAGTGCTGGAGGAGAGATGAAAGAGCTGCACAGAGGTTGGTGTTTGAGCAAAGTGATATTCTAGTTTAAGCTTGCAATCCCCAGAATAATCAGAACAGCTAGCTGAGGGGGGGAAAGCCCTGCAACAGCTGATTGGCAACGTACTACACACCCCACAGGAAATATTTTCTTTCTGATTTGTGCTGATTCTGGGACGGAGATTGTTTGGAGGACCAAATTGTGGGGAATATTTGAATCTGTTTTTCTGCCTGGAACTTAAAAATGAATAAGGGAGAACTTTTTTGGACTAATTGAACATTTTTAACAAATACAATGGCTGGTTTAGAAATGGAGGAAGATACTCTCTCTGTATTGGAGCACTGTAAAAGAATGATTGAAACGATAGACTCAATATGTGACTCAATATGGTTGCAAATTTATAAATATTTTGGATAAGCAGATTGATAATGAGGAGAGAGCTGAGACAATTGACGGGCTGGATTTATCAGGAGGATTGGACGAAATGAGAGACAGAAAAGAGCTGGCAGTGATGCACGGGGAGAAAGATGAAAAAAATGGCACCTGTTCAAGTAAGAAGCAAAGAGAACCCTAAACAAAAGTCCTTTTTGCAAAAGAGATCCGGAAAGACAGACAAGGGTCACTTATGATTGGAGATACAAAGGAAGTCTTTGGAATTTGAAGGTGGAGTAAGACAGAAACAACCAATGAAGCAAAAATTACCAAAGAGGAATAAAGGAAGCAGAAATGGAACTACGCAGAAGCAACCTGGGAAGAAGATGGAACCACCAAAAGAGATGATTTTTACAAGGAAAAAATGTCGAGATGAAGGCTAGGCTGTAGGAACTGTAACTGGAAAAGCCTGATGATGTATAACCAAAAGAGGTTATTATGGGAATATATAAGAAAGGTTTGTCTCTGTTTATTGATAAGATTATATTTTAAAGAAGAATAGCAAAACTTGTTGGTCAAGCAGCTCCGTTTGTTTTAAACTATATATATATTTAACATTATATATATGAGTGTGTGTGTGTGTGTGTGCACGCGCTAATCCTAAAACATTTTCTTTAATATTAAAATAAAATGAGAACTTTTTATTACGGTAATAAAACAAGAAGATATTATCATATTTTAAATAAGATGAATTAATAAGTAAGGTACTGAGGAGTGGGTTTTTAGTTGGGTGTGAGATGAGATAATGAAAAAGGAAATATGTATTAAACGGAAGTGGATGAGACTAAAACAAACAATTGATTTAAATTATTTAATATAGATCTTATGCAAATGACAAATGACTAATGGGAAAACTTAGATATAAAATTAAAGGGTGATAAAGATTAAACACTTGGGTTTTTTTTTAAAACACACAACTTATAATGAAATGTTAAAATACTTTTGGATATAATATGTATATCATTGTTGAATTGGAAAGATCAATTGTAGCCCATATCAACTCTGAGCAGACATCAGATGTATTTCTTATTATTATTTTTTAAATAATAATTTTTTTTGGAAAAACAGCAGATGGTCCTACTCAGGGTTGAATTTTCAAACCTTTGGTTGAAGGCTATAAAAGTGTACCTGCTTAGCATGCAGTAAATCTTAGATTAAACATGTGGCTTTTCTAGGTAGCTTTTGGAAAAACCCTTGCATGAAATTCTGGAGCTATTTGGAGACAATGGCAGTGAGGTAGCAGTCAATAGCAGATCATGTCACCAAGGGTATCCACAAGGGGAAGACAAGAAGAAGCATGTGACCAGAAGAGGTTTGCAACACCATCATAGAAATCCTGTGACTTACGGACTCCCTTCAGATGGTAGAACATCCAGTGGTTGTAGTTGCATGGTGATGTCTGCTTAGGTATCATTTGGGTGTCCCTGTGGTTTTTGTGGGTGCTGTACACATATCATGCTTCATTTGCAACCCAGGTATGGTCCATCTAATTGAGGTTAACAGACAAATGCTTCCAATTGGAGAAAGGCAATTTGTTACTGTATATATATCTATTGTGGGGAAGTGTGACGACGGATTGCCTGGAATTCTATCTATACTCATTACATGGAGATTTTTAGCCTTGCAAATCCTGTTGCATTTTGGCTTAGTTGACTTCAAATCTTTCTCTCCAGACACAGTTTGTCTTGGTAATGACAGAAGCCTAAAGGGAGGCAATTATTTGAGAAGTCAAAATTATCCACACAGTGTTACCATCATATGATCGTTCTCTTTCTTTGTGACAAGGCGTGAAACCTCATTTTCTCTGACCGTAATCCAATGTATCTAATCTGTTTTTTATTTTTCATGATTTACACAGGGCCTTAATTGCAGTTGGTCCAGAGCCACAGGGGGGAAAGACATTAAACAGGTGTCTAATTATTTCATAGCACAGATCAGGGCTCACCATGTAACTTCACACCCACGTATCAATCTAGCTGATAATTTTTTTTTTTTTTAAAAAAAAAGCTTGTTCCCAGAAAAATGACACTAAGTCTGGAATGTACTGTATTTTGAAAATCTCACTGAACTCCTATAACTATTTTTCTACTGGTTTCAGGAATTCTTAAAAGCTTCTATTAAAATAAACTTAAAAACATTTTTTAAAATCACATTTGAGAAAATATTAATGGCAGGTACTGTATACTGACACTTTGGTAACAGTGATTCTGAATAATTTATTAATGTAAGAAAATTAATATTCATTCAAACATATTGCTTCTTCAAAATTGTGGTATGTACAGCTGCATTCATTTAATTCATGAATAGTTCTTGACATGTGCCATGGAGATAGATCATTCTAAAATGATCTGTTTGATATGCAGATGATTATCGAAAACTAGGGCTACCAGATCCAGGTTGAAAATGCTAGAAAACCACCAGCTGGCACCAGAGTTTGATTATTCTGTGCCTGTCTGCTGCCATCTGGTGGGCGTTCCATTTTTCCAGGTCCAATTCAGCTTGAATCCTGCTCACATCCATGTTGTTTGTTTGGCAAGAATTGCTGCCACTATCTTATTCCAAGATATTGTTTTCAACTTTAGTTTAGGACTTCTAGATGCCTCCTCGTATTCACCAGCTCACCGTGGCTGCCGCGAAGGTAAGGTGGACCGCGGGGGGGGGGGGGCGAACCGGCTCGGGGCCTGTCACACTTGGACAAAGAGCCGCCTCAGGGGCGACATGCTGAGGATCAGCCGCCTTTCGAGCCTAGGTCTTGGCTTCTATGGGCGTCCACGTGGCGGATGCCCGCTTACTGTCTCCTCTGCCTGTGGTCTCGCAAAGAGCTTGTGATGGGGGGGAACATGCCGCATCCAGGCCAGCCCAGCTGGCAGATGGGTGGGCAAGCAGGTGGGTGGACAGTCCTCAGGGGAGAGCACTGCATTCAGGGATGGGTTCTTACCGGTTCGCTGGTTACCCGCTTTGTTATCCGTGGATAGCCGCCGCGCAGCTGTTGGATCAGGGTGCTTGCAGAACACCATGAAGATTTTGAAGTCAACCGCACGCAGCGCGCTTTTGACAGCCGATCGGGAAGCGCACCCACAAAGTGGGTAACTAGCGAACCGGTAGGAACCCATCCCTGACTGCATTGGGGCAGAGGTTGCTCCTCCGCTGCGATGTTGTAATGTATGTGTGTGCAGCCAAAAGTGTTGACGGCGGGTGCTAGCCACACTGAGATCTGAAGGGTGCCAAGTGCTTGGCCTGGTGGTGGTGCATGCAAACTCTGGAGCCCCTTGAGGCCTTCAAGATGGATCAAGTCATCCAAAGTTTTGGTCTCCGGGAACTACTCCATCATGGAGGATTGTGCCCCTGGACCAGATGTTTTTTCTGAGGCCTCCTGCCCGGAGGCACCACAGAAGCTGAGAACCGACCCCAAAAGATGGCTGAACCTAGCCGTGTCCCCCCTGAGATGGCCCTTCAGCCAAGTGTGGTGGGACCAGAGCGGGTCTCCTGCCCCTACTGTCAGCCTTACCTTCTCAGACCACATGAGAAGTGGCTGGCAGAGGAAGTGTGAGAAGCCGGATTCAGCTGCTTTGCCAAACTGCACAAAGAGTTAGTTACCGGTTCGCCCAAATCAGTGCGAATCGGTTGAATCTGACCACTGAACCTAACCCTAACCCCAAACCTCAGCCTCGTATTAATTTGTGAAGGGACTTTCACATGTATTTTATTCTGCTCCAAAAAGGAGTCCCAATGAAATGCTGTAATATTTCATTTCCATATCATACCACTAAGACTCTGCCACTAACATGAGTTTCCAGGTATGACCACAATGAGATCTAACCTGAATCCTAACAGAAACCCTAACCATATTATTAAATTGTGAGAGGATTTTCCCATGTAATTTACTGTACTCCCAAAAGATGTTCAAATGGAAAACTGTCACTTTCTCTTTCCTTATAATAACTCAAAGAATCTGTCCATAAGGTTAGTTTTCTGGCCAGACCCCAAGGAGACGTACCCTAACCCTAACCCCAACCCTAGCCCTAGTTTTATTTTGTGAATGGGATTTTCCCATGTAATTTACTGTGCTCCCAAAACATGTCTGAATGAAAATCTGTGTGTTGTTGCTCGGCAGCATGCCGCGGATCTGGCAGCCAATCCAACTCAGAGGGACACCTGGAGCCAGAGTCGGATGGGAGGAACTGGCTGCTGATACTATGCTTGTGTGACTGGACCGTCCACTAGTTATCAGGAGCCCTCGGCTTCTGATAATTAGTGGAGAAGTGGCCCTGATTAATGCAAGATCATGGAGGTTAATGAGAAGGCAGCAGCAGCAGGAAAGGAAAGGAAGAGGCTGAGCTACAGCTGACCTTTAATTGGCCACACCCCATAGGACTTAAAAGGGGTGTGGTTGGAAACGGACCCTTGCAGAGAACAACTTGTTGGATTAGTATTGTGTTTGGAAGATTCTGGTCTCGTGTTTGGAAGATGCTTTGAGTTTGAACCGTGAATATTTTGTTACAGAACTCTGATTTATTACTGTGTAAATCTTATCTAGCAGTTTTGGCGGCTTGACCGAGTATTTGGCAGCCTGCTGGAGAACTTGAACAGCTTCGATAAACAAAGAATCTCTGAAAAGTTTGTGGTCTGTTTGTTGGTACTTTAAATAGATCATGTGGCTTTAAGACCAGGCTGTAAAACGTCGGTTCAGGGTGTGGAACACAACAACGAGTCAGTTGCCAAGTGTCTGACTCTTGATCACGTGTCCATGGAGATGCTGCAATGGTCTTGTGAAAAATGACCATAAGTCACCTTTTTTCAGTGCTGTTGTACCTTTGAATGGTTTCAGAACTAACCGTTGTAAATCAGGGACTACCTGTAATGATGATAATAATAATACTGTAATAATCACATGAAAACGCAGCCACATATTTTTCTTCTGATGGAGCTCATTCAACCTTATGAAAAGAAGAAAAAGAAAGAAAGAAAAGAGCCTTTGGAAGATTCACAAGCATATCAGACTAATGAATTCCTTATCTCTTTCCTCCTCCATGAATAATGAAAGGATTTGCAGAGGCCGATTGTCAGTGTGTAACAAACTACAGTTTCTCATTTTCAGCTGGAGCAAGACAACTGTGTTTCGCCACAAACTGTGATGAGAAGCTCCTGGTTGCTTGAGCTTGTGCAGAAAGAAAAGAGAGAATGGGCACATTGGCTCTCTCCCTGGGTTTGGCTGTCTGAATGCAACGCTTAACTATAGAGTCAGAATCTGCTGCTGCTAATGGACCCAAGTGTTAACTCTTGTCTGAAAACCCAAATCGACTTTGAAAAGCATTCATGTTCCTGCTGTCTCAGCTTTCGAGCTTCCAATAGATGTAAAAAAGGAGTAAATTTAACAAATAAGCCTCTTGCCAGAAATCTGTTAGTGTGATCTTGATTGTACGTGAGATTATACGTGAATATAACACTTGCATAATTCACAGCATGCATTTGATTCCCCTCCAAAAATGTTTCATAGAAGAAAGTTGCTGAGAAATATTAATGTGAGGATTGTTATCCTGGCCCTTTTATTTTTACATTTAATTCTTGTTGTTTGTGTATTTTATAATCTGCCTTCCTTAGTTCTTGTAGTTTAGGAGTCATGGATGAGTTTTTAACCTGCAGGAATTCTTTCTCAGCTAACAATCAAGGTAAGAATATAGTTGAAGAATGTAGAAACAGTGAAAAAAAAATGAGAACAAAAGCTTCATAAATCCCCCCTTTTCTTTGTCCATTCTTCCTATAAGAAATATGAACATAAAGTAAATGAAACTGCTGAACCAAATCACTAAAGGATTTCCAAGGGAGTAGCAAATCGGTTTCCAGTAAAGATGACGCTATATTACAAAGAGTGAATACATTCTTGCTAAGGAATTAAAGTATCTTTTTGAAAATACTTATATCTATTTATAACTTATAGCTTCCGGCTTTATATATCAATTGGTTTCCCTCTTTATACTGAATATTCTTCATTTTTCTCTTCAAATGCAATAGACCAGTGAACAGGTTTCAAAACCACTCATATCTGGATATTTACTCATCTTTGAGTTGATTATTGTGGAGAAACTTTTTTTGACAACCCGAAAATAGCAATACAGAGGAATCAAAGGATCAAAACACTTATGCATTATTATTTTAAGTCAAAAGCACGAATCACAACATGAATCATGAAAGCTGTTTGTATTTGTATCGGAGCATACTTTATTTCAGCGTTTCACACCACCTGTGTTGATGAAAAGTCGATGACTAAAACATCTCCGGAATTGATATCATAATTCTCAGAATTCATCTAATGAATAGGACCTGTTTCCATTTTGTCAATTATATGCCGTTTCACACACATGGCACAAATTGTTCTGAAATGTTGGTTTCCGAACAAAATGAAACTCTTTTTATCAGTGAAATTCTACACTCATCAGCAGTTGTGGCCTAACCATAGTCTTCCCATCAGTCAAGACCAGTCTTAGCTTATGGGAAGTTTTAGAAGGGGGTTTAAGAACATGTAGATGTTTTGTTTCAGTTTTGCCATCTTAAATGTGAAAAGGCTGAGCTATTTCATTGGCTTAATCATAACCCTAGTAGCGTTCAGCAGATGTACAACTTGTGTACTAAAGTACTGTTTAAACTCTATGCAGTTCCTGAGTAATGCTAATTACTAACAATACTGCACTGGTGAGACCACACTTGGTATGCTGTGTCCAGTACTGATCACCACAATACCCCAAAAATAATAATATTAAAACCCTAGAAAGAGTGCAGAGAAGAGCAACCAGGATGATAAGTCTGGAAGCTAAACCATCTCATGGAAGATGGAGTGAACGAGGTATGTCTAGTCTAACAAAGAGGGGTGACAAGATAGAGGTCTTCCAGTACTTTGAGGGGCTGTCACTTTATTCTACAAAGCACCTGCGAACAGGACCAGAAGTGCCAGGACCAGAAGTAATGGGTGGAAGATCATGAAAGAGAGATTCAACCGAGAACTAGGGAGACATTTCCTGACAGTGAGAACAATTAATCAATGGAATGGCTTGCCTCCAGAAGTTGTGGGTCCTTCACAGGGATGGGTTTCTCCCGGTTCGCTGGTTACCCGCTTTGTGGATGCTCTTCCCGATCGGCTATCCGCTGCACAGCTGTTGGATCAGAGTGTTTTCAGAATACCACGAAGATTTTGAAGGCGATCCCGCGCAGCACGCTTTTG
>JANHGC010001358.1:56287-67259 GCA_027560395.1 Boaedon fuliginosus | reverse complement strand
TATCTATCTATCTATCTATCTATCTATCTATCTATCTATCTATCTATCTATCTATCTATCTGTCTATCTATCTATCTGTCTATCATCATCTTTGCATAATCTTAAAAGAGCATCAACAACAATTTTACAATAGCTTTAATAAATGTATGTTATTTCAAAGAAAGAGAAAAAAAAACATTGCAGGCTGAAGTTATCTTAATCACCATTACAGTCTTTGAATTCTCATACAAAGAATATATGTCACATCATAATATTTTTATATTGTCTTTTCTGCTATAATAATAAATTATTATTGCTATCATCATGTTATAAGAATAGTTTTGATTTGGTTGTGTGTTAGAACAACAGATAGGGTAAAAGTTGACTGCAGTTGCATTCTGTCAAATACCAAAGAGGTTGAAAAGATGGCATAAATGTCAAGCCAGTCTCATATCAGTTCATCATTATTTGCGCCTTCTCCTTTGACATATTATTTTCCCAATTTCTTCCCAATTTCTTGTGTTTTTAAGGGAGAAAGTCTTCATTTACTTCATTAACTGTTCATCTTTCATTCATCTGTTTATGTATTCTGGAACTAATTATTAATATTTAACACTGACCCATAACTACCCAGATAAGCAGCATTTCTGGCATTGATTCAAAACCATTGCTAAATGCTCTACAGGGCCTACTAATATGTGTTTATAGTTCTAAATGCCATTGTTCTAATGCATTCCTTATCCCAACGCCTGCTCATCATGAGATATATCCAGTTAATAATGCAATACATTTATTTATTTATACATCATATTTCCTAAGCTCCTTCAAAGATTAATACTTCTATTCATTTCCCGTCCACATTTCTTCCATTCAATATGGAGATGACTAATTGGTAATATTAATTGGTCGTATAACAGAGCAGCACTATGTTTGCTGCAATATCTCCTACATAATTCCAGGCAGATGGCTACCCAACCTCTGCTTGACAACTTGAAGGGAACATACCACACTACAATGCAATTGATTGCTAGTTCCTCACATCAGAAAAGTCCTTCTAATATCTAATCTGAAGTTACTTTCCTGCAGTTTCCAGTGAGTGTGCCATCCCTCAGCATGAAGTACCCCAATTGGGATATTCCATTCTTTTAGAAGGTAATCCCTGAATGCCTATCAGTATCCTTTTTCGTTTTTGTTTTGTTTTAATTATCTATTTTTCCTAGGGTCTGGAACCCCAATGAAGGGTGCTGTTCTCATTACATCACATTAGAGAGAATTGTGAAGGGCATGAAGATCATCCATTATCATCCTCATAAGAATGTAGGATTTATAAATGCCGTTTTTGCTGTACTTGTTGCATTTTGCAGTTCCCAGATCTTGGCTGGTTTTTGCACATGTTTCATTACCAGACAATGTAATATTAACAGTGTGCAAGACAGTAGGGTTTATATGTTTATATTTATAGGCTTAGGAGCAGGGTACCTTCTGCCACCTTCTGCCTCCCAGTGCCCAGTTAGGTCCCACAGAGAGGGCCTACTACGGGTCCTGTCAGCCAAACAATGTCAGCTGGCGGGCCCACGTACTAAAGCCTTCTCTGTGGGGGCGCCGACCCTCTGGAACCAGCTCCCGGTGGAGAATAGGACCACCCCCACCTTGTTGGCCTTCCGCAAGGCTACGAAGACCTGGCTGTGTCGGAGGGCCTGGAACTGACATGTCCCCTCTGAAAATCGTTGAATGCGTTGTATGGATGGATTTGTGATTTTAAATTGTAACAGATGGTTTTTAAGTTGTTGTCAGCCGCCTCGAGTTCCCCTTGACCGGGGAAATGAGGCGGGGTATAAATCGAATAATAAATAAATAAATAAATAAATAAATAAGCCAGATTCAGTTAACAACCATGTTACTAATTTAACAACTGCGGCAATTGAGCCAGTCACTTCAACTACCGGTTCGGTGAACCAGATGTAAAATTAACTTCTGGTTTGCCTGAACCGGTCTGAACCAGCTGAATCCCATCCCTGACGATTCCCTTAACAAATGTAGCAAGAAAAGTCGTAAAATGGGCCAAGGCTCACTGAAAACATTTTTCACTCAGCAACATAAATTTTGGGCTCAAGTGTGGTTGTAAGACGAGGACTGCCTGTATGTGGTATGACTCCAAAAAGTCTCCCTGTTAAAATTTTTTAAAAGAGCAGATGACCCTAGTTATGGCTCCTTAACTGTGGCTCTGTAAGTTGTAGGCTGACAAATGTGGATAAGATCTAAAGACCTCCCGCCTTCCAGGAGAAACTCATGAGATGTGACCTGTTTCTGCCAGGGTACATATATCTCTGCTTTGAGACTTTCTTCCTTCTTTTTTGTACCTCAGCAAAAAAAAAAAGCCCTCATTAGTTGTACTCCTTTGTTCTTCCCAATATATTGGTTGGCTGTGGCTGTTCACTCAATTACAGATGCCCACTGCTTCTGATTATCTCTAAAGTGGGAGCATACAACCAATGACCCCCAGTTCAATTGCAACCCCTGTTCCTTGGCTTCAGGCCTCCAGAGTTTATTACTGTTTAGTAATTCTTAATGTGACAGAAGGGTTTCCACTGTAATATACATGGGGTGAACAATCATATTGAATGTATTTAATTTAGTTTAAATTTTAACTTTAGTGCTGTACTTTATCCAAGTGTTCACACAAGATGGAAGAGCTGTAGTCAAACAAACCAATTTTTTAAAAAGTGCAGAGTACGTATAGCATACAAAACCACAATCAAGATTCATTTTAGAGTTCAAATCCGGTGTCAGCAACAAAGGTTGGTTAGAACTGGTCAAATCTCACCGTCTCCAGAAAGTTTGCGTCAGGCTTAAAACCAAGTTAGGCTATTACAGAAATTATTTTGACATTTGATACACCCAGGCAAATGTATTGGCTTTCTTTTGTTTCTCCCATAAGTTTCTGGTCTCCATCCAAATGTAGTTAGTTCTGCTTAGATTGATTTGCAGGTGCTGAACTGTCTTGAAGCTGAGTCTTCAAAAGATCAGCAGTTACTAAGTAGACCTTTACTCCCAAAAAATTGTCCCGAACAGTCTTGCTGTCTGTCTACAGTTTGCAAATTGGCTCTTTAACTTTTTTGTCCTTAATACAACGGAAGCAAAATAGGCTTAGATTTAGTGTCTCTGTTGAAGTCAGTGCCTAGGGCTGGATGATCAGAAGCTGGAGAAGATGTTACCACAAAGAGCACAAAATTAGTCTCTGTCACTTTGGGATCAGGCTCATGGTGATCATTATTTCATATTCAGATGAGGGCTGAATGAACGGCCCATAACATTAAATCAAATGTAGTTTTTTTGGGCTAACCTTATCTGCTTTTAGAAAACCAGCTCCCGGCACATTGTTCTGTAAACTGAGGGGCCTTGTCCCAAAAGGTGGCATATTCTAATTCTTTCAAGTATATGTTTGTTTGTTTGTTTGTTTGTAACCTGCCTTTATTATTTTTACAAGTAACTCAAGGTAAACAATCATATACCTTCCTCCTATTTTCTCCACAGCATCAACCCTTTGAGGTGAGTTGGGTTGAGAGAGAGAGTGACTGGCCCAAAGTCACCCAGCTGGCTTTCATGCCTAACTCACAGTCTCCTGGCTTCTAGCCTGGTGCTTTAACCACTAGACCAAACTGTCTCTCTTGTGTTATATCTTATACACTTTATCTTTTACACAAGTGCACATATGCACACACATATACATTGTATACATATCTACATTATATGTAGTGTGTGTGTGTATATCTTAGGACAAAGCTCTGTTTTGTTCTAAAGTTGATTTTTCAGTCCTTTAGAACATATGTTTTTGTGCAACTGTTTATTTTTTGTCAGGTTCATAATGTTACATATTTGGACAAGTTTAACTCTACCCTATATGGACATAGGTTTTTATTTTTATTTCAAGATCAGTTTTTCTTTTTGGCAATTTTAAAGGAGAGCATACAACTACAATGTCCGAAATCTACTGTTATGATGGAAAAGTATGAAAGATCTATGGGGATTCTCAGTCATCCAGGACATGGTTGTCCCAAAAGCACTTTTTCAAGATGCAACTGGACTTCTTTGTTTTGTTTTGTTTTTCCTTGAAATTTTGTCACGTCTCATTCAAGAAAGAACTGAAGAAGCTTCTTAGATGACAAGCGAAACATCATCAAAAAAACAAAGAAAATCCAGTTGAAAAAGAACCTTTGGGAAAAGTATAAAAGGAAAAAGGAATAGAGAAGGGGAACCTTTTTTCTATGAAATGATATTGACCCATAGGAAAAGTATATAAAAGTCTAAAAAAAATAGTTGTGCAGTCAATGACCAAATTAAATGGAGCCAACACCCATGTATGTGAGGTTTGCATTGCTGTATAGGTGTATGCGATGTGCACAAGCCATCTTTCTTCTTCTCGTTCTACTATCCCATAGGAACTTATTTTTATCCTGTTTGGGGACCCTAAGAAGGCTTACTCAAAGGTTTACACAACAACTCATGGGGATACATATAGAGAAAAATGCAGCCATAATCCTCTTGCATAAAGTAAAAAAAGAATCAAACTAGCCCAGAGAAAATCAAGATGGAGGAACCCATTTCAATTAAAAAGGAGATAAAGCATAAGTAGCTCAGCACATGTTTACAAGAGAAATTCATCCTATTGTCTCCAGTGTCCTTCCCTAATACAGCACACGGGAATTAGAAAACTCTAGAGGTACCCAAGTATGGAGAATTTCTCAATTTTTAGGATTTCACCAACAAGTATTCTCAACCAGAGAAAGCCATAGCTTTATTTTCCATTGCATCTCCAACAATGAGAAAATAGAAGTCCAACATTATGGCCAACATATTGCCCAGGCTTGATTTGAGGCTTTGTAAGTAAAAATTGGTATATCAGTAAATACGTAATGAGTTCATGTGATTTTCTGTCTTGTAAAGTTGATGTCACAAATCTCTATATGAAGATGGTAGCATGAGATCAGAAGTTAAACGACAAAGTGTTGTTGTTTTTTTATAACTTCTTAATGACACTTTTCCACTGATTTTTTAAATTTAAAAAAGCACCCTTTTTCAAACCATATGGTGAGCATGATCTATAAAACCTCTCACGTCACCTAACAATCTCTTGTTAACATATGGTCTCTTAAATGTAGATGTTCATCAGCCTGACTTTTTTTAAAGCTAGTAGTAAAATATGTCTAAATCTGAAACAGATGCCCATGTCCACCTAGGGATAAATGTATTACACAGACAATATCAGGTTCAAGTGGAGCTAGTTTAAAAAAAAAACACACACAAAACCCACAAGCATGTGGCATACACCTGCTTCCTAACTCTGGAGCAATAAAGTATATATTTTTGCCATTTACAACCTGCAGAAATTCTGCAAATGTTTATGAAAATAACAATAAACTGTGTCAAATTGCTTTTAAATGAAAAACAAAAATATGGTAGGTAAGTCTCGAAACAGTAATGCTTGCTTGAAGTTTCTTTTTTCTCCTTCCTATTTAAAATACTATACTACATAGTATATTATGGTTCAGTGGAATGGGTGTGCCATTGGGAGCCCTAAAGCAGTGTTTCTCAATTTCAGCAACTTTAAGATGTATAAACTTCAACGCTCAGAATTCTCTGGTCAGCATAGGAATTCTGGGAGTTGAAGTCCACAGATCTTAAATTTCTGAGATTGAGAAACATTGACTTAAAGGACCAGATGGGAACAGCTGTTCCGAAAGAAAATCTCAGTGAATATTAAGAAGTGACATTGCCTTGATGGGGGACAGCCAACCAACCAACCAACCAACCAACCAACCAATCAATCCTATAGTTATTCAAGAGATTATTCTATCAATAGAACATTTATTGCCAAACCAAATAAACCAGGCACCTTTTTATACCCATTTTTTCAAAGAATTGTCGAAAGACATTTCCATGGTCATGTGGCTAGCATGATTATACGCTGAGGTGCATGGAACGCTGTTACCTTCCTACCGAAGTGATACAGCAGATACCCATTTATCTACTTGCATTTGCATGCTTTAGAACTGGTAGGTCGGCAGGAGGCGAGGCAAGTAACAGGCGCTCACCCCATAACCCAGCGCTTGGATTTTGAGCCCAAGCAGTCAGCTTTCCAGCTGACAACCTCGGTATCTTTAACCAGTGACCCATTGCACTCTCTTTCAATTGCACCATTATGACAGCAATTACTTGGGTCAGCAATAGATTAGGATTGAAATAATATTGCAGCTACCCAGTTGCAGGTCTAATCCATCCCTTTCTAGCATTCCTTTTTCTTTATCCGTTCTTTGTCTCTGTGTTTCTTACCTAATTGGAGTCACAAACATGTAGAAATAGTTAAACCATGTGGGTTCCCACTCATGATTACATCTGAGCAGCAGTGTAATCTGGCTCGCTAGATTATTCTGACATCGATACCCTATTTATAATCATTCTTTGCACAGGGCAAGCATCCAAACAAACTCTAAGTAAATTCTTGGAATACATGGCACTTCAGCAAACACAATAGTCAGCATATTTGATTTCCTTATGCAAGCTATGCATATGTTCTTTAATTTCATGCTTCACAATCGAACACAAATACATACTGAATTACCAACACAGTCCCTGTATGTTACAGTATATCCATAACAGAATTAGACTTCAAGTATTCAGTGGGAAATGTGACCAATATGTACAAAAGGGAAATTAATGTGGAAATCCAGCACAGGAAGCAATATTATGAGTTTGAACAACCCTTTATGAAATTATTGGGGCCCCCAAAAAGTGTTCTGACTGCTGTGCTTCTAATTTCAAGTTATGTAGACATTCCAGGATAGAAATGATTGGACAGTTTTTAAGAGTTATAGTTAGCGTTAACTTTCCCTTTTCTCTCTTTATTAGGTTTCAGATTCATCTTTGCAAGAAATCCTAGACTATGTTTGGGTTGAAAAATTAAAAAATGAATGTGCTCACATTGATTGATTGATTTGCCTGAGAGGTGTAGTCAGAAGATAATAACCATTATAATTTGAATTATTATTTCATAATCTTTTATGTCAATGTAGGTAATCTCGGTTGATGAACTTACGTTTTCTGCTTAACAATAACTATGGACCAGTTTGAGCAACAATAACTATGGACCAGTTTGGAATATGAGATTGTGAGTTTTTTTAAGCTCCCAAGCATTGCTCATGGACACAACAACTTGCAGTAAAATCCAGTTTATGAAAATCACAACCAATTTTGCATTGCTTTATGAACGTGGTTTTTTCCTGCCTTCCCAACAAGCACATGAGACAACTTTCACTTTAAAAAAAAATCCAAAATGGAGTAGGGGGAATGAGAGGGAGGTCAAGAGAGCATGTGGTGCGCCAAAGACGCCAAAAACCTTCAAACATCTTTCCCCATCCACAGACCTCAAAAATGCAAAATGATTTCACTTAAGCAGACCAGAGAGTGCATTAGATACTCAGCAGATTAAAAGCCATTGCTTTATAGAGGTGTATTGTTTCTGTATCTTATGAACTCTGAGTTTTTGTTGTACAGAATATAACTGATTTTAAGGCTTTATTTTATGCTGGCATATTGGCATAGCTTTAATAACTTTTCTTTTTAGAAAGCCATATAGTAAATTTAGTATGTTATTTTATTGATTGATTTGTACCTTCAAGTCAGTTTTTGACACTTGGTGATTGACTGGACAAGTTCCTGCAGTTTTCTTCTCAAGATTCTGAAATGGTGTGCAGTTACTTTTTTTTCTAGGACTGAGCGAGGGAGACTGGCCCAAAGTCACACAGTTGGGTTTGTGCCCGAGGCAGTACTAGAACTCACTGTCTCCTGGTTTATAATCTGACGCATGATGATGATTGGTCACACTACCGTACACCAGACTGTCTCTTAGTAGGTTAATAAGGATTTTTGATTTATAAAGATTTGTATTTACTGAATGTACAAAATATTATTCAAATCAGTTAGAAGTATATGATTTAGAGAAGAAACATATGACGGTGATGGTTGGTTGCAGAAGCAGCCAGAGCTTTAGATGGGATTTGTCATTTTTATTGTCCTATCAAGTTCTTCCCAAGGGCTTGGGATAGGCAGATGTTGTTTGATGGCATTAAAAGTATTGTTGCTGGATGTAAGCTGTTCCAAATAATGTTATCTTTGGCAATTGATTGATGGGGTTGTTTTTATTTTTGTTTAATCTATTTGTAGTCCACCTTTATTATTTTTATAAATACCGTGTTTCCCTGAAAATAAGACCCTGTCTTATATTTTTTGCCACCAAAAAAGGTATCAGGTCTTATTTTGGGGGGGATGTCTTCCACTGACTAACCTATTAGCTAGGGGCACACATATATTGAGTGCATGTGTAAAAATCAAGGTAGGTCTTACTTTCAGGGGAGGTCATATTTTCAGGGAAACAGGGTACGTCAAGGCAGTGAACATACCTAATGCTCCTTCCTCTTCCTATTTTCCCCATAACAGCCACAACTCTGGGAAGTGAGTTGCCTGAGAAGGAGAGAGAGAGAGAGAGAGGGCAACTGGACCAAAGTCACCCAGCCAGCTTTCAATTTTTTCTTATGGCTCATCACACAGTCAGACAGATGTTAAGACTGAATTTGGTATTTTTATCCACCTATCAAGTCCTTCCCAAGGATTGGGATAAGCAAATATTGATGTTTTGTTGTATTAGAGGTATCATCACTGGATGCAAGCTGTTCCAAGTAAAGCTGCCTTTTGCAATTGACTGATGGTGAATTTGTCAATGCCGATAATGTTCAAGTGGTGCTCCAGTTGTTTTGGGATTACACCAAAAGGCACTAGGGACTACTTTTGCTTTCTTTTGCCACAGCTGTTTTATTTCTATTTGCAGGTCTTTGTATTTTGTTATCTTCCCCAGTCCATTCTCTTCTTTTCTGCTTTTATTATAGCAATTTCCTTGAGTTATTGATCAAATCTAATGATAATCAAATGACTTGACTATCAAGTGTTACAATTAAGCAGCACATACAATTGTCTAAAAACTATCAATATGTTAAGAGAGGAACAAGGCAGACAGCAGGAAGAAGCTTGGAAAGGAGAAAAAAAATCACTGGAACAGAAATCATTTTTGGTGAAGAGCTGGATATTTTTTGGTCTGGAATCCCTAAAACTCACCATAGAGCAGAACAAAAATCCATAAAAAGCCATACACACTATTCAAGGGATACAAACCAACTTTAAAAAAATGAGGTTGGAGGATCCAATTTAGTTCAGCAGCCCCATTTTCTTCTAAATCTGATCATCCCAATTTGCTTTAATTTAGTCCCTGCAATATCAAAACCAGACTGAAAGCTGGTGAGGCTTGCTGGATTTGAAGGAGTTAAGTGTTCTCCACACAAGACAGTATTAAATGATACTTTACCTGCAACAGCAAACTTAATACTTCCATTTTTTCTTTTCAAACGTCTTTTTCATTAAGTGCAAATGCTTTGTATGCCAAGCTTCTCATGAGCTCCCATTTCAAATGTTGCTGTTTGGGGCTTGTGAATGGAGAGGTGCTGGATGGCTGACAGACAAAATACCTTAATACACTTCAACTGGAGCCAGGGAGCAGCATTCTGAGTTAGTCCAACCACTCACACCTTTCGTCTCCAAGGGCTGGAGATAAAGTGGAACAAACTATCTCATCAAACTAAACTAGCAGCACATTTGAATTAAAAAGCAACTTGTCTGCCCTAAACTGTGCCTCTGTTGTGTGAGCAACTGCCTGAAAGCTGAAATGTACAAGTGATGGAAAGGGAAGGGAAGGGAAAGAAGGTGAAAAAAGGGAGGGGAGAGGAGAGGAAGGAAAAGAAGGGAAGGAAGGGAAGGGAAGGGAAGGAAGAGAGGAGGGGAAGGGAATGAAGGAAAGGAAAGGGGAGGGGAAGGGGAGGGGAGGGAAAGGAAGGGAAAGAAGGAAAGGAAAGGGAGGGGAAGGAAGAGGGGAGGGGAAGGGAAGGGAAAGAAGGGAAGGGAGGGAACGGAAGGAAAGATTGAAAATCATTTGTTCAGGATGGTGTAAGGTCTCCTATCTTTGGCAGGGGGTTAGACTAGAAGACCTCCAAGACCCCCTTCAGACCTATGATTCGCTGATTCTAGATTTGCCTGCATGATCCCTTCATCCCGGGGCTGCTCTCTGCCTCAGTCCCATCCTTCTCCCCATCAGGCCTCCACTAGTGGTAATGGCAAAAGCATGTGAGGGAGCCCGCTGACTTCTTGACCCTCCGTTCATTTTGTAAGATGTCACAAGGATGCCAAATGCGAAGCAGAAGCTGTCAAGGAGGAACGGAGCTCTCGAACGAGGCCATAATCTGTAATCCAAAGCAGAAGGAGCCTCTGGGGAGCCATTTGTCTTCCCAAAGAAGCTTTGTGAACTGCTTTTTAGTATCAGGTGCATCGTCTTGAGAAACCATCCCCACATTCCAAAAAAAAAAAAATTAGTTTAATGTTCCCACATAAAAAGAAACTGGCCAGGTGGAAAGACATTAGAGGAGATACACGGGTGTGTGGAACTAAAAAGGTCTGCATGCTGCCGGAAAAGATTTCAGCAGAAAGGTATAAACAGGCCCGTTCATATGTACATCGCAGCTCCTTGCAAATGCCTAGTAAGAAGATTTTACTGATTGCACAGAAAAAAGTAGAAAACATAGAGCCCGTGCAAGACTGCTTTCATTTATATTGTTTAAAAATAACAGTGGGTAGATCTGGTGTGATCTTGAACAGCAGCACAAAGCTCTTTTTCCTCTTGTGTTGTTCAGCAAAAAGGGTCTGGTATCCTGGGGGCATTCCTTGGAAAAATAGATGGATCGATCGCTCCCATACTGGGGCAGGTAACCTTCTTCAGTGATTTTTGACTACTTTTTAAGAAGACACCTATAACACCTCAGGCCAGGGGTCTCCAACCTTGGTAACTTGAAGCCTGGAGGACTTCAACTCCCAGAATTCCCCAACCAGCTTTGCTGAC
>JANHGC010001358.1:41902-52783 GCA_027560395.1 Boaedon fuliginosus | reverse complement strand
GGTATCACCTTACACATGGTGTGCCACCCAGAGGCGGCAATGGGGGCAGAGCTGGAGGGAAAATATTTCCTGACATTCTTGCCCTGGCTTTAGGTGCTTTGGAGTCTTGACCCTTGACCACTGCCTAGACCAGCCTCTGCAGTTTTCTTGGCAAGACTTTGTTAGTGGATTGCCATGGTCTCCTTCCTAGGACTGAGAGAGAAGAACTGGGCCAAGATCACCCAGCTGGTTTTGTGCCAAAGGCAGGATTGGAACGCAAAGTCTCCTGATTTCTAGCCCGAAGCCTTAACTGTGTACACCAAAGTACCTTTCAGGTTGCTTCCTACTGCCTCTAAATAAAATGTCCCATTTATAAAATTATACGTGAACCTGTATATGCAAATGCCCATCAATCTCTTCTGTTCAGGGAAGCCCAGAAATCTACACACGAATACTTTCCCTTCTCTCTTTCCAGCAGAAGCAACAAAAAGAAGCAGAAAAAGGATTAAGAGAGAAGTTGTGTACATAATCTACATTCTAATCTGTGGCATTAATTTATCAGGATGGCCCAGTTATTATGCTTGGTGGGAAAAATGTGGAATTGCATGTTGCACTTTCCCCATGCTTGCTTGGTGCTCATTGCTGTTTCTGAACGAACTAAATGGAATATTTTGAAGTGTGGGGATGAAAAAATCGGAAGAATATTTTAATTACAGTCAATAAAAGACAACATTTTGCATTTCTGAAAATTCAGGTTCAGACTTGGATCAAACCAGATCCAACCATCTCAAAAAAAAAACCTATTATTGACTCTTCTTCACTAGTATTTTTTTCTAAGAAAAATTAAATAATTTTAAAATAATTTGGATAGACTGGCTAGAAGGTAACGTTTGGTATAAACTATCAGCCCTTCTTTTGTAGATCGGGATGAAAAACATGAACAGGTAGAGGAAGAAGGTTCAAAATCAAATATTTTGTTGAGTCTCAAAATATCGCTTCACGGCAGAGCGAACAGCAGAGGAACAGAAGACAATTTCCTTGTGTGAGGCTGGATATGATCCGTTTAATATGCTTTCGGATATGAGCAGCTCACAAAATGAGTCTGGGGGTGGGGAAAGGTGAGCTATATAATATCCTTTCAAGTAAAAAAGAAGAACCTTGTGCTGAAACAGCAACAGATGGAGGTGAAAGAATGCCTGTGAACCAATTTGGAAAAAAAATGCAGAACAGTTGAGGAAAGATTTTTTTTTTCCTTATGACCTTTTCACACTCTATGAAATAACAGATGTTTGAACATAGAACGTCACAAAACCAAGATACCAAGCCTTAATTTTACTTATAGCAAAATAACTGGAAAGTGGGATTAGGAGTGGAAATTACAGCCAGGGTTGTTTTTAATCTATGACTATTGCGGGGGGAAAAAGATACTGTTAGCTTTTATATTTCAGAGAGGAACTCTATACGCAAACATTTAGAAATTTCCTAACTTTCTAGGTATAAACTTTCTTGATTAAATAGACAAGTATACAATTGTACCACACTCCTGAAAATTGTTAGGAAATCCCTTTGAGATTATGTGTTCTCTATCACCAAGGATTAATAATACCAATATAGGATGTAAATTATTAGGAAATACAAGATAGCTTTCCAAAACTTAAAGGACTATTTAATTCTCTAAACAATGGATCAGATTAGATTTTCTCTTTGTATAAGAGCAGATTTTTTTATGGAAGGGCAATAAAACGAATAATAAAGTAAAATAAATGATATATATTACTTTATTTCTTGTTTTATTGCCCTTCCATAAATACGTCTATAGAGATTTCCAGTCATCCAAGTCATGGTTGTACCAAAGATGCTGTTTCAGTCCAGTTGCTTCTTGGAAAATTACCTTTGGGCCTTCCATCAATAAATCCACCACTTACACAAAGAGAAAATCTGAATTGATCTATAGAGAGAGAGAGAAGAAAAAAGCTGCAACTGTTGAAATCCTCTTCCAATGATAAAATCCCTACTCTGGATTCAGAAGGCTCAAGTCCTGACACGTGCACTGAAAAGGTTCAGGAAGGACTTTTGCATCCACGGTCTGGCCTGAAGTGGATCACGCAAGACCACGAGACAGGAAGGGTTTGCCTCCCTTTTGCGTCTCAAATCAACCAATCTTTTCATCTCCCAAAATTTTTCAAGCCAGTTTAAAGAGTAGGATCTGCACTTCCTGTTTGCTCCAGCCTCAGCACCCCCCCAAAAAATTATGTCTGGCATTACATAATGGAAAGTTGTATTGTACATGGTCCTTAGAAAGAAAGACATTTAAAAAACAAAAGTCAGTTATGAATTGATCTATGGATATATTCAGAATAAGATTAGTTGCAATGTTGAGGTTTTTAATTCGATAGATCGTTGCTCTGCCTTGCAGCACAAACACACTGAGGCAATATTGAAAAAGCCATAACTATTTATTAACAAATACTAGATAGTACGGTCCTATGACCAACTCCTGTGTTTTCCCTATGGAAGGATCTCCTATCAGATTTGTGACAAGGAATCAACGTTATTCCTCAGAGAGCTTCTATTTATACCCTCTGGTGGCAATTACAGAAATGGAGGGAGATTTGAGCCAAAATCTCCTCCTCTGATCGGTTAAGCATTATGCATTTAATTTATGCAGTTGTCACCCACTCCCAACATGCAAGGATAGGAAGGTAGTGGGAGATTATGATGATTTCATTAAATTTTGTTTCCTTTTATCTGATCTGTAATTTTTTTTTTCTTTTTCTTATTCTTTTGCTATACGTTGCATGGTTTGTTTAACCCAAAAGGGAATATAAATGATGAATATATCTTGTGTTATTAGCTTAGATATTATTTTCTCCATCTTGAATCATTGAAAGACTATAAAAAGTTGGGGGAAAAGAAGTCCATTATTTCTTTGTTTGCACCATTAATTATCATAGAACGAATTAAATCAAATGTTCCAGATTCCATAGAGACTCCTTTCAATCCTATAAATGTTGAAGAAATAAATTTAATTTTCTTCCATAATACTGGCTTTTGGGTAAGAGTGCACAGACCTGCAACCTTAAAGTAGAGTTTTAATGGATGAATATTTTTAAATTAATCTGTTTGAAAATCCTTTTTGGGTGTTTGATTCTGTTGCCTCAGCAACTTCCATAAAAGTGATTTGCAAGCTATATTCCGTTACTACTTTTTCTTTCATTCTGCAATTGTGGTTAAAAGCCCATGGCTTTCAAACCATTTAAATGTAACACAATTTTCATAGCTCACATTACAGGCTAAGTAAGAGTTTTAGTTACTGTGTTTGTGACAAGCCCAGACAAATTCTTTGCAAAGTCCAGACAGATAAATAACACTCCAATTACCACTCTGAGGCAAAGTTCTCTGACTCAGTTCAATACATTATCCAAGTTTATTTATTTATTTATCCATTCCACTTCTCTATAGTTAACAAAAACGAGTTCCTATTATTATGATGGTCTTTCTGGAGGATAGGAAACATTCTTCTATTGTTGAAAGCATGTTCAGTTGTTTATAGATAAGCATCACATATTTTATTTTCACCTATTTTGTTATTTTTAAGACCTAACTTCCCATATATCCCCCAAAATTATAGGGCAGACATTTCATTACCCAACTAGGTAATTAGCACTGATGATATTACCTAGGTAAGTAATGGAAACAGCCAAACTCAAAGAACACCAAGGACCCCACAGTTCAACCATGAGATACAAATATTCGCTTTTATTAGAACTAAATTACCCTTGTCAATAGAAACAGTGATAAGGATAATAAGCTTATATTTCTAAAAATATATATATTCTAAAAGCCTTTAGTAAAAACGGTATTCAGTAAACAGGTCTCTTAATTTTGTAAAATGACAAGCAGATCCAGAAATAAAATTATTGAGCAACTTCCTAGCACAACAAAACTCTAGTTAACTAGCCCACAAGGCTCTCTTCTTTGTTGATTAAAGCTAATTTTATGTTTAACTGTCTCTCTCTGCTTCCTTCCAGTGGTCAATGGATTTTTCCAACCCAGATTTTGTAATATTCCAGATAATATGTGGCTCTGTCTTCTACTATGATTTATATTTAAATCACAGACTGGGCACATAAAATGAAACACTCCTGGCCACTGAAGATGACGCATGGGGAAGACTGTGAATTTAGGTTTTGCATGGGCTCTTTATTATTTGTGTATGTAGGATTAAATTTATTTATTTTTTATTTTATTTTATTTAAATTATGATGTGGCATCATTTGCAGTTGCCCCTTCTAGGTCCCAGTGGCAAGTCTGTGTTGTCTGGCAGTGGTTGTGAGCTCATTCATTTCTTGGCTAGAGAAACGCCACGCCATTCTGTCCATATGCCGCGAGCCACTTCACGCAGCACTTTTTGTTTAAATTTGGCACGCTACATAAATGGGGGAGCCCCCCCTCCTCCTCATATATATCTTGGTATGTTCAAAACATATTTAAATGTTTAAAACATATGTTCAAATCATATTCAAATAAATTGCTACAAATACATGAAAATTTCTATTGAAATAAATCCCAGTATTGAAAAAACTAAAATGAACAAGTAAAAAAATGCAATATTAAAATGAGCAAAATGTCATTATTTAACAGTAGAAACAACAAGCACAATGCAAAGGTATTACTATGACTAAAGATTACAACAACGTTGCATTAAATTGGCTCTCGACACAAAACAGTGTCTCAGAAACAACTGAGGAGTTTCAGACTGTGGGCCTTAGCTTCAATTGTAAAGATGTAAAATTGAACATAAAAAAGGCATAATGTGAGAGGATCCGCAGTCCAAGGGGATGTGTATATTGCCAGCAAGTGCTGGTTTGTTCACGGTATTAAATGTTTTGTGGTGTTGTCCCTCTCGAGACCTAGTGTGCATGAACCAGCAGCTGTTTCCCTTGGCTCAAAGTATTTATGACTTTATTTTGGACAAATCTTTAACATTTTCATTTTGATTTTTCCCAACTCAGTTTTGCACTTTGAAATTTGTTTTAGATTTTACGGTGGGTTCTTCCTGTCTCTCACTTGTCTTCTGTACAGCTGTATTCCTTGGAGTCTAACAACTATGGTGTTACTTTTTCATCAATGAACATGTTCTGTGAAGCAGAAGGCAAAATAAAAGGAAGGGGAGAAGGAGAGAAGAAGGAAAGAAAGAAATAAGGAGAGAAAGATAAATAGAAAGAAAGAAACAAGGAGAGAGACAGAAACAGAGACAGAGAGACAGAGAGACAGAGAGACAGAGAAAGAAAGAAAGAATAAAGAGAGAAAGAGAGAGAGAGAGAAAGTGAGAAAGCGAGAGAAAGAAAGAGAAAGTAAAGGAAGGAAGGCAGGAAGGAAGGAAAGAAAGAAAGAAAGAAAGAAAGAAAGAAAGAAAGAAAGAAAGAAAGAAAGAAAGTTTAGGTTCTTTATAATACTATGTACTGTGTATCTTTTTTTAACAAGCTCAATCTAACACTGTATAAATACACAGTAGACTAAAGCTATTCAACAAACATTTTCTGTGAATGGAAGTATTAGGAAAGGCTTAGGCCCTGCCTGAATTCCCATGAAATTTATAAATATTTCTTTCATTTGTTCTCCATTTACAATTAGCTGCGGTCAAGCTGATCAAAGACAGACTGGGCGGGTTGCATGTGAACCAGCCTCCTTCACAATGACATTCACAAAGTAGAATGAAATATGAAATATCAGGTTTCCGTGGAAGTATACACTTGTAAAAATCCGAAAGAATAGGAGGCTTTTCACACTGAATAATGTGAAACATTTGGTACAAATGGTTGCAGGCTTCTATAGAGGAAAACCAAGAGCTCAAATCTATTAGGCAATAAAACAGAAGCAGGCGAGATTTTAAACAACAAGCTCTTCCAGTTGTTTTAAATTGCAATTTGTCGAACTCTTCCGCATGCAAGCGATAGCTTAGCTTCAAGTATTTCAGCATGGTCAGAAAAAACAGAGGAGCAGCAATGGATGTTGATTTTTTTTTCTTTCTTAGAGGACATTATCAAGATTTGTCAAAAACATTATAATATATGTATCAAACTTGAAAAGCAATTATCTGAGAAAGGAAACATAGACAACCATGTAATCTCTATTGGTATGAATTCCACATTTAGGAAATCTACCAGCAATGAGCCTGATAGATCTCCTGTCTGACATCTTATTGGATGTTTGCTTCCCTTGTCTGCTTCCCTGGTTTTGATGACTATCATCTCCTGGGACCTTACATTCTAGCTGCAGTAGCATCAATGGTCAGTCAAAAAAAGTCCCAGCATGCCCTGAACCAACCACACATGTTACTAAATAAAACCAAACCAAACCAAACAGCTATGAAACCACGTGTTCTTAGAAGACGCCAGCTGCTTATTGCTGCAGAAACAAGTTAGGCTACATCAATAAGCACCTGAGATTCATTACTGCAATGAATCTCATTTTACACATACTCCATCGATATGCAGGTTAGCATGTAGAAGGCATATAGTTGAATATGAATTAGTATCTCAAGGCAAAATCAGTGTTTAATTCCACCCCCCATTTCTAGAAGATGTCAACATTCATAGAGCCATTGTTTTAAATCACATGCTTTTATACTGTACCTTGTGGCCCTATAGTTTCTGTGTATCTATCCACAAAATACCTGAGAATAACAACTCCTGGAAGAAAACTAGGTCCCCGATATATGGGTCCTTTTCCAGTGCGTCGGATAATAAATCCGGTTACCGTGGAACTAATATTACCCTCTCATTTAGGGAAAATTCAACCAGTCTTTCACATAAGCCTATTGAAATCTGTGGTATGAGATTCAGACCTTCAGTCACCCAAACCTGGTCCGGTAGGGGGGTTTTGCTATGAGGTAGAAAATGTAATAGACTCCAGGGTGTATAGGGGGACTCTATACTATCTAGTTAAGTGGAAAGGATACCCAGATAGTGATGCATCATGGGTAACGCAGAGGAACATGCAGGCATATCTTCATATCCTCATATCCCATTTTCACAAAAGATATCCCCATAGGCCTCGATAGAATATGGATTTCTTTTAATGTTTACATTTTTTTCTATTTCAGGGGGACCCTTGGTAGGGGGAGCTGCCTCTCGTACTCTTGCCAGCACGACATGATGAATTGGTGGTTGAATTCAAAATACCTTATCCGTGATGATGGCAGTTAATATATCTTAACATATCTCAATATTTTAGTGGGATTTTGACATTTATTATTTGTATTCATAATTCCGAATTTTAGTTAGTTTTCTACTGTAGGTCAGGCTGTCACCATGGATGCTTATCAATTTCATTACTTAATTCTATTTTGTTCTAGTCAATGAACAAAATAAAGATATCTCACGAACAATAACAATAACCAAGAGCAGAGTTGGGCAATGCCTATTATCCCTGGGTACATCCCTATAATCAGAGAGAAAGTCAGGGAATTCCTAGAGAAGTCTATTTTGGAGAGGCTATTCTAGACAATCCTCTCTCTCCTGGCAGCTGGAAGAGAAACTTAACTCTCTGTTCACTTCTGTTTGCCTAATATTATTGAACAAAGGAAACTGTACTCACTCATCTAAGGATCCATTATAAGATTCACAAAACATGTTTCTCCATTCTACTTGATCCAATTAAATGAGTTTTGTGAAAACAGCCAATATTTCTGCAAGAAGAAAAACAGTAACATGTACAAACAAGGAGAGAAACGTACCAATGAGACCCAAACTATACACTGTTGGGAAAATGATGTTCTTATTTTATAAGGCAAATAAGCCACTGGTCTGGAAAGTTTCCAGACTTTTTCCTTTTGTTTTTCCTTTCCCTTTTTTGCCATCATGGTACTTTATTTATTTATTTATTTATTTATTTATTGGATTTATACCCCGCCTCTCTTCACCCGAAAGGGGAACTTGAGGCGGCAAGTTTTCATGACTGAGCTTCTGCATGATAAAGGCAGGGAACTATGATCCTTCAACTTTTGATAAACCTTGAGGCAACTCTTCAAGCAACTTAGTCATGAGAAAGTATGCTGAACAATAGAAGTCAACAATCTCTGAAGCCCGCAGACTACCCATCTCTACCATCCAGTTCAATTGAACCATTATGGTAAATATCACAGACTTATTCTCCAGGAATTTGCCATTCCTTTTAATGGCTGCCTAGACTGATAGCCTTCATATCTCTATACATTAAAATTCCTACATTCAGTATACACTTTGAACATTGCTTTTTTTGGTTGTTCGTGAACACAAGCCAATTGAATAGTTGACTTTGATTACCAATATTATGGAAAGAGATCAATGTTTCTCTGAGTCTGTTTCCTTCATGAGTTTAGAAGCATCCAAAATTTATTTTATAAACTTCCTGGGAACCTGCCCTTCTTTTGTTTAATGCATGGTTGTCCAGCCTTTTGACTTGCAAGGACCACATTGAGTGAAGAGAAATTATCTTGGCCACTTTCTCCTTTTCTTTCTGCTCCCTTAAGATGCCTGCAAATCGTCTCCAGAAGGCTATGAGGGCCCTCTGGACTATTAGGTGAGGTTTGATTAGAGAGGAATAAGAGAGGGTTTTGAGGCCACAGGGAGCAGTTTCCATGACACGTGTTTATAGATGATCCTGGCAGTAGAATAAAACTATGAATCCAATAATTGATGTGGAAGAGGTCAGCTTGAAATCATTTTGTTTCAAGGATGTTGGGTTTAAGCCATTTTTAGTAACCATTTTGTTTCTCCTAAACATTATTTCTGTATTTAAAATGTTTCCTCCGTAGTGTTTAGAATCCACATTATCCCACGTATTTTGGTTGGGTTATTTTAATTTATTTTTTAAGGCTAGTAAATCTTTATTTAATGAAATTTCTTTTCAGACTTATAGGCATCCATCCAGCAGTTTGGAAGATGTAACAATGAAGCTCATGATTCAAACCTGCTTGAAATATATGAACAAATGATAACCAGTTGTGATAGTCATTCACATTTTTACAATATTTAAAAATATGTCTGAATATCCAGAAATAATTTTGTGATTTGATTTATTCCCACTCTGCTTGAAGTGTTTAATAGATGCAATATGGGACAACCAAAAATCTTGCTTATTACAGTTATTAGCTTGGTAATTCTCCAAGATGAAATCATACTTTTCAGGTTATAAATATACATTTTTATTGTTGATTTTATGCTGAATTTGAAATATTGCTTCTCTGCTTTCATATTTTCAGTGCTGTATTACAGTACTATAAATCAGCTTAGCAGTAAAGGAATTCTAATTGGTATCAGGTGATTTTCTTTCTGTTTTTTAAAAAGAGGGGAAAAGTTAAACTTACATCCTTTGTGAACAAAGATAGGTTCTGGTGAAGTCCTTTTAATAAAATCAGATGTGCATAAAATGTATCTGATTTATCTTCTTGAGAAGATCAGTCAGTTAAAAGAATGCTCCGTATACACATCAAAGTGTACATAAAAATTGAAAACCATCATAAAGGTGCCTCTTAAATGGCTAACAAAATACATAGAATATTTTTCCTTTGTCTGTTTTATTTCCATTTCCTATTCATTAATGGATAGACTAACTTGCTTGTTGCTTCTTTCTATTCTTATAAGATTTATAAAGCCTTAAAATATTGGGTCATTCGTTAGTTATGAACCTCGCAAGTTACTGAATTTTGCGTTATTCAACCACAGAATTCTTTTATGCCTCTAGCTATAGAAAACTCATAGAAATTGGAAAATCTCTCGTTTACAACCGAATGAAGACTTCCAGGCCTTTCTATCCAGCTTTCTTCTTTCTCCACAAATCATGAATCCTTTCCCAACTGGGTCATGTCCTCAGTAAAATATAATTATAATTAAAATATAGTTATTTATATTTTATATTTATATCAATTATATAATTTATCTATCTATCTATTTATCTATCTATCTATAAATGGATGTGTGTGTGTGTGTGTGTGTGTGTGTGTGTGTGTGTATGTGTGTTCCAGCATAACTCTGGAACGCCTTGAGCAATCTCAACCAAATTTGGTACACAGATTACTTACTCTCTGAAAACAAATACTGTGGGGTTAAGACACCCCTTACAACCCTCAGTGTATGTGTTCTGTGAAGATACAGCCTATAAGGCAGTGGAGTTGCCATGGTAATGGCTTCACAGTACTCCACAAGGGGTGTTTGTAACGGGGCCTGGCTGCACCACTACAAGGCCAACATGATATACCTCATACAGATCACATACGACGCGACATTTCTTGATGCTTCCGGGAGCACAGGGAAAACATTTTTAATTAATTCAATTGTTGCCAAAATCAGGGCTCAAGGAGAAGTTGCTCTTGCCATCACCCCTTCAGGAATTGTGGAGATGTTAATGGAATGAGGGAGGAGAGTCCATTCAGCACTTACGTTGCCACTACACATTGCCTGTCTAATACAGGATTGGGATAAATAAATAAATTTTAATACCAACGACCATGGTATCCTTCTGGGGCAGCTCAGGGGGCTGGGAGTGGGGGGGCACCGTTTTGTGGTGGTTCTCCTATCTCTCGGGCCACACCCAGTCGGTGTTGGTGAGGGGGTGAGAGATCCAACCTGAGGCCTCGGCCTTGCAGGGTGCCTCAGGGTTTGGTGCTCTCCCCCCTACTATTTAACATATACATGAAACCTCTGGGTGAGATCATTCGATGGCATGGGGTAGCGTATCATCAGTACGCTGATGATACCCAATTGTATATTTCTGCCCCCGGTCAAACTAGCAATGCTGTTGAAGTGATGTCCCAGAGCCTGGGAGATGTGAGGATCTGGATGGGGATCAACAGGGTCAGGCTCAACCCTGACAAGAATGAATGGCTGTGGATATTGCCCCCCTCCTGTGGTCCAGTGG
>JANHGC010001357.1:198057-208457 GCA_027560395.1 Boaedon fuliginosus | reverse complement strand
ATCTCCGCCGCCGCCAGAGGTTGACATCCGACGGGCGTGGCGGCCCCTTTTGTCAGGCCTGCCAGGCCTCCAGGAGCAGCCGAGGAAGACAGGTAGCAGCGCACCAGGAAGCTCTAATGAAGATGAGAAGAAGAGGGCCTGACAGTTTTGGCAGCTGCTGCATCAGGGCCATGCTAATTTCTTGCCGGGAGAAAGGCAGTGATGGATCCCCCAAAATCTTGACCATACATCCCATTAGCCTCTGTCGGTGACAGTGGAAGAAAGACACTAAAACAGGAAGAGGGAAGAGGAGGGAGGGGGGGAGAATGAATGGTGGAAATCAGTCAAAAGAGCCACACGGAAACCTGAAGCCTCTCTTCAAAAGTGTCACCCCCCCCCCACATCTGCTGCTGTTAAATTAACTTCCTGACAAAGGAGTTGTTGGTGAGATTTTTGGATGGAGCATTTGAAAATTAGCTGGATGTGTGTTTCCAATTGATCACCTCTTCCCTTCTCCTTTTACGTATGAAACTAACTGAGACTCCAGGAGAAACAGAGTGGGCATTTACTACTCAGGAAAAGTAGCATTCAGCCCTTAATTGTCCTTTTCTAAGGCAAGTCAGGAACCCCAGTGCTAGTTAGTAAAGGACTTTTGCCCAACTAGTGCTGGAATCCTAGAAATCTGTATGCATAATAACTTTGGGGACAATGGAGGTGCGCCTTCATTCATTTGGGGTAATTTGGGCAAGCTTTTGTTTCTGACATTGGTGGGTTTTTGACTCGCAAAAATATTTTATTCTTACCGGAAAACCAGGTTTTGTGTGTGTGTGTGTGTGGGGGGGGTTGCATCAGGTTGTTTTCTCTGACAGCTTGATTTCAGTCACAAAAGATTCAGATCAGTGTTTACTTCAGTCGTGGATACCTGAAGTCATCTTCTTTGTGGTTGTTGTTTTAAATATTCTTTTGGGATAATCTCAGAGTCTGTTTGCCTAGCAGGATATGTTTCATCTCTTGGTATTAACACTTTTTAATAGCCAAATGTGCAGTTATCCTTGTTTTTTTTTTTTTTTCCAGTTTGAAGCCTGTAATATTTTAAGCAGAAGGATGGCAACATGGTGGAGTTTTAGTGACAGCACTAAATCGTTTTCTATCTTTTAAAGATGATTTCCTGCAATATTGCTTACAGTAAATAGGCCTTATTTACTATATAATAATACAAATCATTACTATACCAAGCACTGGGAAATATTCCTACCCAATTACTGGTTTGGCTGTTTTGGTTGTTCCCCCTCTCACTTCAGTTAAAACGCTCAAGCTAGAATAGCAAAATAATTAAATGGTATGTAGAACTTTGTTCCCTTCGCAGGTCCATCTGCTTTCGAAATATATTAAGCCTTTGAAGATAGCTTCATGTTATCGACTTGGCAGGCCAAAGAAACCATGGAAATAAGATGTTAAACATGAAGTTGAATTGGGGTATGCATAACAGACAAAAATAAGTAAAATAAGTAAAAAGATGAGGATTCGTATCTCCCCTAGAAAGTCCTTTTAAGCTTCCTTGGTGAAAGCCACTTTATTATTTGAAAACTTAGCAGCAGATACACAACTAAATCCATCCATCCATCTTATTACACCAGTTTGTATTGCCTTCTTTTATTTTCAATTCATGTACTATCAGTTGGTGTAAGTGTGATTATGCTGTACAAAAACAAAAGGCATTTGCAATATGACACTGCTACCGTATGACAAGGGCTACATTTCATCTTGAAAAACCTGCAAAATATGGATGACTTTTGCTTTTTTCATAAAAGGCCAAGAACCATGCCTCTACCATGAAACAAAAACCCAGGTGTACATTTCACTATGAATTGAACAGTGCAGATTGGGCAAAAAATATTTGTTGACACATCCCCTAAAATACAAATGACCTCCTGTTCGGACAAATTTAAAAAAAAACACCCTGTTTGGAGAGGATAAAGTAGGAAAAGCTTCTGCACAGTTGTCAGCTGTGGTGGTTTTTTTTTTTTTAAAGGAAAGGAAAACAAAAAGGCCTGTCTCCATTTTTTAGTTGACAAATAGTATTGTGAAGAATGCTTGGGAAGGCAGAGGAAAGGGGTTACCTTGACAGACAAGAAGTACAATTATCACAATATGATGAAAGAGTTTCCGTGAGGGTGTACCACACTGTTAATTACTGTCCTTTTTCTATAGGCTTCTAATGTGAGGAAAAATACGCAATGACAAGTGTGGAAAAGAGCAGGCACTAAATTACTGTCAGAAAAATAAACGGAGTTGCGTGCTGCTGCACAGTGATTTACGGGGGCAATTAACCACCACCCCACAGAGCTGCTGAGGACAGCACTGCTGCCTGTGGAAGTGTCAGGAAGGGAGAGGAGGACTTGGTGGTACTTTTTCCAACAACTTGGAAAAGCAGGGAGTGTGGCGGTTGCAGGACTGCATCTCTAACGAACGCACGAGCCTTTCTTCCTGCTTTTCTGACCTTGGAGGCAGAAGCAAAGGTCGAGGCACCCACCGTAGTGTCTGTCTAGATCCCAAGTCTTATTTCATTTGCTATGCAAAGAACTGGAATAGATTTAAGACAGCAAAGACAGACACCCTTGACACTATTTACTTATTTATTTTTCACCAGGCCACTGTTTTTAATCACTGGTAAAAAATAAATAGTTAATTTATCCTAGTTGATTATTCTAGTTGATAGCTGGAAACTAGTTGATACTCATTTATCCTAGTTGATGATCTTCCTATATTAATTGAAAGGTTCTGCCTTAAAGTTGGAAGTTCCTTTCTTAAACAATAGGATTCGTTAGAAAAACACTTCTAAATGTCCTGCGTGCTGTTAGTTTCTGATATAAAAGCGTTTATTTTTACATGGATTGGAAATGGAAGCACAGGTGCCTCTGGGTGAGACCAAGGGCCTACTGTAAGTCTCAAATATTTGAAAGAGGCAACGCAGCTGATTTAATAATTAGCCATCATTTATTGACTGTTCAAACTGCTTTCTTGGGTTTTGGCCTACTCACTAAAAAGAGTTCTTTAAAAAAGTTCTTTCTAAAGTTTACTAAGAGCATAAAAATATTAGAAGGACAATAAAACTGAGATTAACTAAGAATTTGAGAGGAACTCTGGTTAGTGAGTGGAGAATATCTAGTTATATATGTGTATGTGTGTGTGTGTATCTATTAATGTATCTGTGTGTATAATATATATGGCAAAGGGCAGCATAAACATATACCACTCGACTAATAAATTTAGTGCTAAAATACTTATTACAGGTCGAATATTTATTAATAGTTTCTGTAATTTGTTATAAGTACAATAGATTCACAATGATTAATGACTTTTTGCCATTAAATCATTGAGTCCTTTGCTGTTTACTTCACTCTAGCAAGGATCATATTTTCCAAATATTTTGCATTGTTTGTTTATTTCATGCCACTTTCTATCTTTTGGGACCGCAGGAAGTCTGTCTCTGTTGCCATGTGTTTCTGCACCCACCTGTCCCCCTGGGCTTCCTTCTCCGATATGAGGAGTCTGCAGATCTGTTTATCATTAAAACCAATGTAGTTTGCAGGTGCAGGAGATGATTAAAGAGAGCATAAAATAAAGGTTAAATGAAAAATATTCTCTGAGAGGAGAGGTTTGAAAGTAACTTTTGATTAAGAGACCAGTTCCACCAGAAAATGTAGAGCAAACACATTGCAAAGGAAAAGGATTGATGAAAGCCAGATTGGCATGGTTGGACAACTCTGAATATCCACTGAAATGCTCACAAGCACTTTAGGCCACAGTATAAAATCTAGCTAGAGTTCACTCTGTATATTGAAGCTGCGTAAAAAATGGTTTTGTAAATGCTTCTGTTTGAAAAGTTATCATATATGTGGGATTATTTTGGAAACTTTGAGACAGTCCCAAAGCCCAGGCTGATGAATTCATTTCATAGGTTCGGCTTCCTTTATGTAGAGGTTTTGAAATATATAGGTATTATTTAGCCAGATCTGTACATTAACCGTGAAATATTAATGGGAGTTTTGTCGCTAACTTTTATATATGGCATGCCACATTGTAACTCAGTACTTCTCAGTTTTCAAGTCCTGATTTTACACCTTATCCTTGTTAATAAAATATGAAAATAATTGTGGAATTATACAAATAAAGCCATTTCTGTATTTGTATATGCATTTCCCAAGTGCTCCATGAAGGTGAAAGAGCAATGAAGTTCGTTCACTTCAGTTCCACGCCACGCTCAGTGATGTGGCTTGCAGCCCTCATTTGAACATTTATAAATGTCACGCATGATCCAATGGTGAATGTATTGCCTTACAGTGATTTTCTCTTTAGCAGAATCTGGTTAAGGCACAGTGCTTCTATGAATCAAGTCCTTCTGTTTTGTGGGAGAATTGTGACATTTGAACAAGAAACATTAGTTTAAAAGAACGAGTTGGAGCAAATTTTTTTAAAAATGCATGCCATGCCGACAGAAAAAACACAGATCATATTGTGCTTTATATGTTTCCTTCAAGTAAAATAAGCCATTGAGGCCACATCATTATGGAATGAGCGAAGTCACTAATTACGGATTCAGCACTATGTCAAAACATAGCTTAAGGCGTTTCTTTAAATTTATTTATTCGATTTATACCTCGCCTCTCTTCCCCGGTCAAGAGGAACTCGAGGCGGCTTACAACATGATAAAAACAGTACAACATGGTATATTTAAAAACAATATAACAATAAAATCAACAATTTCCAATCACACACCATACAACCATCATTCATCCAGGGGGACATCAATTCCATGCCTGCTGACAGAGCCAGGTTTTTGTGGCTCTGCGGAAGGCCTATAGACTAGGGATGGTTCGGATCTCTACGGGGAGCTGGTTCCAAAGGGCTGGTGCCGTCACAGAGAAAGCCTTTGACTGGGGACCCATCAGCCGACATTGTTTAGCTGACGGGATCCATAAGAGGCCGACACTGGGGGATCTAATTAGATGCTGGGAGGCATGAGGTGGCAGAAGGCGGTCTTGAAGGTACCCCGCTCCTAAGCTATGGAGGGCTTTAAAAGTTGCCATTAGCACCTTAAATTGCACCTGGAAGACTATTGGGAGCCAGTGCAGCTCACAGATGACAGGTGTTATATGGGTGCACCGGGATACACCCTTTATCACTCACGCGGCTGCATTCTGGACCAATTGAAGCTTCCACGTGCTTTTCAAGGGCAGTACCATGTAGAGCACATTACAGTAGTTGAGAGGTGACAAGGGCATGAGTGACTGTAAGAAGAGCCTCCTGGTCCAGGAAGGGGCGCAACTGATACAACAGGCAAACCTGAGAAAGCTCTTTAGACAGCTAATACTTATCTTAGCTGACCACTCACCAAAAATCTGGCTGTTTCAAAGCAAATGCTAGGGTTTGCAATCTGTATAATAACACAAAACAAAATGCTAAAATATTAGAGAGGGATCAGAGAGGCATAGTCTCTGGTCTGGAGATTAAAAGTGGCATTATATATACTCTCCCATGTCATCTTTTACATCTCATTGAACTACTAGCCTGATACCAAATCTTTCCAACAAATGAGAAGGCCTAATGATTACTGGTGGGATAGGTAAAGGTAGTTGGACAACATTGTTAGCTTACAAAAGACACATCCATCAGCCAGCTATCCAGCATGGTGTCTAGCACACCCAGATAGCAAGCATTTGTCCTCCTAAGGAGCTAACAGTGGCTAGGCAAGCCAACTCACCAAAACAGTTGTCAGCAATGTCAGAAGCAAGATGGTTAAAAATATGACCCAGGTTTCATTGATAAAGAGACAAGCAAAAAAAAAAAAAATGATGGGAAAAGGCAACTTGCTAGTAATTTAGGAATGAAGACAATGTAGATGACTATGATGGCATCGCATATGTCTTTTGAGAGACTTCTGGTGGAACTTCCGGCGATACTGGATGCTGGGGACCACAACACTGCAGCTTTCAGGTCCAGGCTTGGCTGTTGGAGGGCTCCAAATGGAGTCTAAGTTGACTCAGAGAGTCGATGAAGTGAAGGGGAACCCCCTGGAAGGTAGAGGAGATCCGCAAATCTCATCCTTGACCGGAAATCCCCAGCTGAAGATGGGTGGAGCAACAGCATGTAATGGCTGCCAGAAAGCCAGAGTTCGTTCAGACAAAAGAATGGGCAGGAAGAGAGAACTGAAGAGCAAGCAGAGTCTGGTCATGGGTGAGAAGAATTTTTTTCTTACTTTTAAATGAACCCCCAAAGAGAATTATCTTAAAAGTGACTCCAGTGATTGTTAAGTGGGGGGTATTTGGAAGGAGATCAATTTAAAAGAGAGTGCCTAGCTGTGACTGAGTGGGTGGAGCATCTCTCATGCAGTCGGAGAAGTGATGGAGATGGAGAAAAAGACTGTTTTAAAATAGATATAAAATCAGTGAGAATGGAGCTGATAATGAGCAATATGAGAGCTGCAGTACAAAAGATAATAGAATGGATCGATTTGCTATTTGAAGATATGGAATATAATAGTTTGGAGCATGTAAATAATGGCTGGAAGGAGGAGGGCGAGGTGTCGTCAGTGGAGGAGAACAGACGACCTGATGACGGGTGGTCGCACTGCTGGAGGCACGACACAGGAGACTTGTGGCAATTGAAATCTGACCAAGAAGGGGGAAAAGCTTACTTCAGGGTGAAATGGGCTGAAAAAGAAGAAAAGTATACCTTGAAGGCATCGGCAAAGGAGTGGAAAATATACATGGCGACAGAGTTGGCACTGGAGAGAGAGAGAGACATACGCAGCAAGTTGGAAGTAGGGCGAGGCAAATGGAGGGCGAACAAGAGGAAAGGGAAAAGCTCTTCAAACAGCAACAACAATACAATTTGGATAAAGACGAGAAGCATGAGATTGGAAACAAAAGAAGAATGGTGTTTACTTTGATGAGAATTAGAGATGATGGCTAAAGGGATAAAATGCTTAAATTCAAATCTGATTTTTGTTTAAAAAATGTATTTCACCATAGAAGTAAGAAAGGGAGGGGAAATGGACAAAAAAGGATTGTTTAGGAGATACGTAAACAAAATGTTAGAAAGATTAGGATTTTAGAGTTTAATATGATATAGAGCTTAAATAATATAATAATATCTTGCTTATTATAGTAAGAATGATGGGAACATAACAAAAGAGAATGGGAAAAAATTGAGATAATTATATAATTTTATTACTTGAGATGGTTAATAATGGGCAATAATGTTGTATACTAAATTGAAATGAAATGGAATGTATAAATTATAAACTATAAGTGATAATATTGAAAGAAATACTTAGACTTATTAAGAAATGATAAACTGATTTATCATTACTATATTAAACTGATTACTTAAATTTAATTTTAACTGAATATGCAAATAAAACTAATTATTTTTAATATAATATTGTATATAGGGAAGGAACTATTTTGAAATATGTAAAGTGATTAAAGTATATAAATAATTAAACTCAAATTTGTTAGAATTTAAAGAAAAACAATTTTTAGAATTAATTTACTAATATATGAATTATAACAAGCATAGTGTGCAAGTGAATTGGATCCATGGAATTAACTGGACATGAAATTGGGAGAGATGTGTTGGTAAAATGGAGAACTGTATAAACCTGAAAACTAAAGAGAATTTGAAGATGATAGTAAGGATGTTTTTGAACCTGGATAAATGAAATGAGACTACGATGTGCTATGATGTATTTGTACTGGATAATTTGAAGTATGCTCACAACAGACTCTGTGCAAAAAGATGACATATGTAATAAAAAACTTTTACAAACGGCATCTGTCTCTTGAGAACATATTTTTCCCGTGTTAAAAATAGCTGGTGAACATGACAGGTAATGATTGTTTGGTGACTAAATTTGGGACTGGCAACTCTGTTGTAAAACAAAGTGGTTTTAACTGAAACATCACATTTTACAATTTTACATCATATTTCCTTTTTTTTTAAACAGATCTATGGAGGTCGTAAATATGAAGACTGATTGCAATATTACATTGGCATCATAACTGTGAATGGTTGCCTGTACCAGGGGTCTCCAACCTTGGTAACTTTAAATTAATATTCAGGAATGAGTCTTAAGGAGGTAGGCTGTGATCATCTTCGGAACAATGTAGAAGCCCACATGAACTTGTTAAGAAGGAATATTTAGACTAATTTTGGTCTTTCTGTTGTTGGTTGGCTGGTTCCTACCGTAAAGATTTATAAAAATGCTTTGGGCATAATAACTTGCTTTGATTTCAGTTTTGACAAAACTCTCCACGATCACTAAATTGGTCGAATGAAGGCTAGATAATAATACTGTCAAGTGAATTTGCAGCAAGGAGAAAAGTGAATTTGAGATATGTTCATTGATGATCTGTCATCAAACTGGAGCTTTAAATGGGTGAGGAAGATGACAGGGGTCTCTGTGGTCTTGATATTTTTTTTTCAATTAGTGACTTAAATGGTGGAGAGGAGAAACCTTATTTAATTTAGAAATGACTTATAGAAAGGAAGCATAGCTGATAAGTTAGATGATTGGTAAAATTCAGTATCGGTCTGATAAAAGACAAGCTGCACTGCTCAAAACAAAGGAATTTCAACAGAAAAATAGAAGATCTAAATACTGCAAAGGGAGAAAATCAAATGCTAAGTCAAGTTAGGGGTGATGTCAAACTCAAAAGCAGGCTGTGTGAAAAGGATCTGAAGGCTTATGTATTATCAATATGATATCATCATGATTGTTGTTGTCATCATCTTAACAAAACTATAGCGTGTGTGTGTTGATTCTAGTAAAAGATGCATTTGATTTATGGGGTTACAGATGAATGTTACATGACTGCTCCTGTCTATTGTCTTGAAGCCTTATAACAGCTCTGATTTTTATGTGTTGAAAACTAATGCTTCCACTTTATTCTACAGCAGGGGTTGGCAACCTTCTTTCTCATAGGGGCCATAGGCTTCTCTCTGAGTGGATGACAGGCCACCGATGTGAGACATGATGCCCATGGAGAGGGCGCTGGTGTGATGGACTATGGTGAACTGGCAGTTTTCCAGGAAAGAGGGAGCACATTCCAGAAAGTAGGGAGGATGACAGACAAGAGACAGCACAGTCCAGAATTGGTAGCAGACAGGTAAAGAGAATAAGGGATAGCCATCCAGGGCTAATTTCCCAAGGTATATCCATTAGGGTGAGAGTAGTTATGGTTTAGTCCGGCAAGATTCTGTCTATTACATGTAAGTAAATGAAGATCTGAACTCTGTTTGAATTGGTCTTCATTGTCCTTGTGCTTAATCTAATACATTTATTTTTATAGCTAATAAATGAAAGTAATAATAAAACATAAAACAATGCACCATGAATGATGTCTTTTATTTTAGTAGTATATCTATCTAAGGACACAATATGTGTGAATGGATGCTATTTATTGCTTGAAAGTCCCACTCTTTTTTGGCTTGCCTGGGTCTCATTGAGTGAAGAGGAATTGTCTTGGGCTGCATATAAATTATATAATATAGTTAAGATATAAAAATAACAAACTTTATTTATTTATTTAATATGAGTTTGTAGGTCTGCTTTACCAGTTGTTCAGGGCCACATGCAGCCTATGGGCTGTGTTGGACATGCTTTATCTAAAACAGGGCTGTCAAACTCCCGACCTGTGGACCGGATGTGTCACACGCTGGCCAAGTCCATACCAGGTTTAACGAAGGAGGGGGGAAGTCCTGATATGTCACGTGATGATGTGACAGTGTGAGTTTGACACCCCTGCTCTAAAACAACCATTAAAAATATATAGGAGCAACATAGGCCACAAATCATCTAAAATAAAAATCTAACATGCTTTTTTTTTTTAAAAAAAATCGTATTTATTTATGTATATGTATATTTATATATGGGCTTGTAACATGGTGCAAATAATCACAATGCACTATTAAAATAGTGAGGCTCTGCATCAAGCCTGAAATAGGTTTACAAACTTAAGTGAATTATTTTTTAAGACTACAATCGGCAAGGATGATATAATATTTCTTTTGGGAACTATGGGCTGGATGATTTGGCAGTGAAGCCATAGGCTGCTGACCTAAGTTTAAGAAGGATATGTAGATAAGTTGGAACATGATGCTAATGTAGCAGTTCAGAAGAAAAGTCTGAGTGGATTTGAAGGGAATTGGCCCACTTATCTTGGAAGATGGTACACTAAAGACAGCAAATATTTGTAATGCTAGAAAACAAGGATAGATTTAACAGGCTTAAGTCAGGTGAATGGCTTTTCTTTTTTTAAATTACCACAATAAAAATTATGTGAGGGATGTGAGCCCAGGATCGCAGGAATGAAGGCTACATAACCAAGGCAGGTGAACATAAAAGATATTTATTA
>JANHGC010001357.1:155377-170053 GCA_027560395.1 Boaedon fuliginosus | reverse complement strand
CTTCTACCCGATCGGGACACTGAGGGCATCCTGCTCAGGGAGAAGGTGGCGGCAGGAGTGGTGGCATGCGGCCTTTCCGCTGGACCCAGGTGACGAAGCGCTTCCCGGGTGGACAGCACACAACCCTGCTGGCCAGAGCCTCGCATAAGCCAGGGTCGTGCAATGGGGGGGAGATGGGCAACGGGACGAGCGCAGTTCTGAAAACCCCAGCTGCACAGGGCCACTGAGGAGCAGCCGCTGCTGTCGGAGGGCTCTCCACAGGTCCGGGAACCGCCACCGCAGACGATGACGACGAGAACAGAAAAGCGCTGGCCAGACGCCCAAGACCAGCAGGGTGGAGGAAGAAGAAGAGGAGGACCTGTGTTTGCTCCAAGCGGTGGGCAGAAGAAGCTCCCATGGCTAGGAAGGAGCCCCGAGGAAGGAGGGCGCCTGAGTGAAGGGGGCGTATTTCTTAGCACCTCTTTGAGGGTGTCACTACAATAGAGTTGTTTTTCTCCGTTGAAAACAACTCTGCAGGCAAGCCCCATACTCTGGCTAAGAAACACCCTGTCTTTCTCACGGGGGGAGGGGGGAAGTCTAAACCAGGCTGTCAAGATTACCTAGCCATCCTCACTGAGGCCACTAAGCCATGCACACTAAGCCATGCCCACAGAACCAGTGGTGGAAAGTTTTGAATCCCACCACTGAATGATGTGCAACATGGACGGATTATTATTTTGATTTCCACATTGTTTTTGTGATCGGTTTTACCAGTTAAAAATAATGTAACACCAAGTGAATGTTTATATTAAGATTCTGACACCAAATCAAGCATAGGAATATATTAAAAGAGGCATCTAGATACCAGTTTCATTTAACATCCAACTTGTTCACATTAAAACATGCCCTTGGCCTGACAAGGCATTATTCACTTGCATGTTAATAAAAATAAAATGGTGCATGTTTTTTTTAATTGAAAACTGACAAATTTGATTTAAATAGATACTGAACTCCAGGCAAAAATGTTGTTTGAACTCTGCTAGCTGCACTTGAACTGACAGGAACCATTAAAATAAGACTGAATGGTCAATATGTGATTAAATATCATATGTCATGCTTAGGAAGCTCATGCCTTCCAAAGAGAATTATATTGTTAAAAGTAAGTGACAAATCCCAGGCAGGTCCTCCAAATCCATGATGATACGGGAAAAAGATGGACATCTGCTTGCAATAAAGCCATTTTGCATAAGGCAAGGGAGTAGCAGCTGGGTCTGGCATTTCAACTGATTTCCAAAAAATAGCACAGCTTCTAAACAAAAATCCTCCTTTGAATTTCACTTAAGGACATAGAAGGAGGTGACAATCTTGTCAGTCCTCAAATGCAACAGGATAATATATATATACATCTACCCTGTTCATTGGTAGGTAGGTAGGGGCTGGGATGAAGTAAGGGAGAAGGAGAGAAAATAAATGAAATTAAAAAACGAAATACCCTTTGAGCAGGAGGGGACATTATTTAAATCTCATTTTAAAAGAAATAAACTCAGGTATTTGTAAGAGTAAATACTTTGGTCAGATAATCAAAATATCCCATTGTGAAATGAAAAGGTTGGCCAATGTTGACAAGGAGATATACTTAACTTTAATGCCTACCATTGTCTAGCATTATTGCCTGGAATATTATGAAATCTTAGACAAACTCACAAAGTATCATAAAAGTAGGTGAGTTTTCAGTAAGTAATGCTCGATTTCCTTTAATAGCGGGGAAGGCTTACAGCTTGGTAACTCAACTGTGCTTGAAGCAGTAGTGCTTATTAGATTCCCTAGGAATATCAGAACTTGTGAGTATCATTAACATACTAAAGAGGCTGATCTAGGGTTGTGGTCCAGAAAAACGTGTCTGTGGTATTATTATGATCTATCAATGACTCTCCAAACCAAACAGAATCTTGAGCATCAAATTCTACTCTGTACTGAGGATTAAACCCCAAGAAAGACAACCTTCCAGAAAATCAACAACAGTTTTAACTTAAATGGATTTAGCGATAGGTGGGACTTGTGGGCTTTATATTTCCTTCTCTAGTAGTCTCTTTGAGAAAGTTTAGGGAGCAAGAGGCTGTGACACTGTGAACATACATGGGCAGCTTCCAAATAGTTGTGTTCCCCGAAGCCAGAAAGATTGTCCATTTGATGCATTTAGCAACAATCCCATTAAGTTTGGCCAATTTGCCATATCAATCTTCTAAACAAAAATAAGGATCGTTAAAACATGGTATGTGAATTTCTTGCTTTCATGGTAGCTTGCTGGTCTGGCATAATACAAAATACAGTCTGGTCTGACTTACAAAAAGCATGTTGAAGCTAAATGGGTCTATAAAGAAAGTAAAGTCTTCTTTGGATGGACCTCTTCATAGTATTGCAACCACAGAGACCTGTTTGTACTGCCTTCTTCCCAATGAAAGTATTGTCTGATGCTCTAACCAAGATTGTTAGCTTAGCTTTTTGAACTTAGCCAAGGTTAGCTAAGTTTGCCGCCTAGCTGGTCAGATCAGATTATATTGGTGGCCAGGGCCTAAATAGGAAGCAGAGGTCAATCACCTTGAGTTCTATGGAGAATAAAGTGGGATATTTAAATGCAATGAACCAATTAATTCCCCCTGAACTTCTCATCTGACAAGGAGGGACAGACTTTTGCTGATGACATTCTTGTTTGTTTAGTGGGCTATGGTAAATTTTCACACATAGTTTTGTTCTGTGACTCCTGCCCATTTATACCACTGGAGAATAACAAGGATCATTCTTCTGTATGAATAATTTGAGTGGTGGATGCAGTGCCCTAACAACTTTAAACAAGGGTCTCTTTTACCCAGTATTCAATTTTTAAGAGCAGCCATTAGCCTGCTTATAGACCTGCCTTTCAGAGGTCCATAAACAAGATGGGAAATTCCAGGATTTTCATATCATTTGTCCCCAGTGTCTGGGCTGCCTCTGGAGCTGGACTGGTAAACTAATACAGCAACTGCTTTCTGGAGAGGCAATCCATTTTTGTGGTAGGGAAAAAAAAACCACCTTCTTCAGTCATCAGTGCAACTGGCTAAAGAGGGCCACAGTGTTATTCATCAAATTATCAATTTGGTGAGCTGAAAGCTTGCAAACTGTCTGCTGGTTTCTTGTCTTATTATTTTTGGCAGGGTTGCATATGTTCTCTGTGCTCGTTCCATGAATCCATCTGATTATTATTCCAATCACCAGAGGAAGAGAGAGAGTCACATTAATTTGTAGTAATTAATAGCACTGATGCATTTGACAGTGCATGTTAACAAGCCTCTTTGATTGTTTGGATCTCTAACTGCGGCCCTTCTTGTTTGCATCACCTCCAAGGAATTCATAATATCAAAGCTTAACGGTATCTGATACTTGTCAAAATGCAATTTATAAAAGTTTAATTCTTTTATTGATTTAGTTTGGTTTTGATGCCTGCAGAGTCAGCTCCCTTGACAGAACTTAGCGGATTCAAATGCTTGTCACCAGCTCGGCCTCCTTTTTTGCAGGGAACAATTGCCATAGGCCAAGCCAACAGGCATGGTTTAATTGCCATTAATTAAAAAGCATAAATCTTTTTTTTTTTCCTGCAGTGGCTCTGCTGCTCTTAGAGCGGGCTGCATTCTCTCCCTTTTCTTCTGTTTGTCAGAATACCTTCTGGCAAACCAAATTAACCCATTCCATCTTCCTTTACAAAAATAAATAAATAAATAAGCAGACACACTAACCTGGGAAAGCCTTTTGAAACCCAGCTCTATGATCTGATGCAAAATACAAGCAGTTTGGTGATACTTAACAAACTGGATTCCTTCTTTATTGCAGTATAATGAGGTCAAATGAATCCCTCCCTGGATTGTACACATGCTTAAATGGTTTCTGCATCAAATCCTTTCTGACAGCAAATAAAACAGCAGCCAAACAAAACATCAGCTACTTACAAATAGCCAGAATTATTAAAAACAAAACAGTATATGAAAAGAAAGCCTACATATATTCCGGCTGGCAGAATAGCTAAGCAAATAGCTTTGTGTGACCATTTTAGTTAGAAATAAGAGCAATTAATGAGGGATCCTCATGGACCAAGAAGAGGCAAGCTGCCATTTATGTATGTATATATTTATGTCCCATTAATAAGGTATGCAAGCTTGCTTGCTTCTTCTTTGCCAATCAGATTTGGCTCTTCTATGTCTGTAAAGGGGGTGATACAAAACCAGCTAAATGGCCTGCTCGAGGACTGGCTCTCTCCCACAGAAATGGGCACCATTGGATGGGCCCAACAAAAAGTTGCATATATGAATTAATTTCCAGTTTTGATTACTATATCTCTCATCACCTTAAACAACCTTAAATAATAAATCAAGTTCACATGTTCATGAAGGAAGCAGAGAGCGTACAAGTGCATAGTACAAGTCCTGTGAAATCAGGCTGCAGAAAGTTTAAATAAACCCACTTCAATCGTAGTTTGAAAAATAATTCAAGAGACCAGCCCTGTTTTTAAGGCAAGGAGCTGACTTCTTAAAAATATTACCTCTGCACGGGTTTGCGCATGTGTGCATGCGTGAATGAACAATTTGCATTTAGCTGCGGGGTCCTTGGTGGTTTCTGAGCTTGGTTGTTTCCTTACAGATGTTTCATTATCCTGAAGGAATGTTCAATAGTGCACTGAAGATGTTACCTCGTTAGGTAATGAGAAATCTGCAAGAAAATAACCAAGCTTAGAGAGCATCAAGGGACCCTACAGTTCAACCCTGAGCTACCAATATTCTTTTCTACTGGTATCACATTCAGTTATTTAAACAGCCTGCTACACAATTATCTCAAGTTTAGCACATTCATTTGTTTTGTCAATGACAATACCAAAATTATTCCATTTTCTAGCACTTCTTCTACCTTTCTTTTCACTTTCTACTCTCCTTCACATGTTCGCTTTTGCTACTGCTATAGAAAGTGATTCTTGCCGCCTCAAGCCTTCCATCCTTCTGAGGTCGGTAAAATGAGGACCCAGGTTGACTCTGTAAAACTGCTTAGAGAGGGCTGTAAAGCACTGTGAGGCAGTATATAAGTCTAATTGCTATTTGCTATTTACATGTATTCATTTTGTTGCTTACGCCAGCTTAACAAAATATAAGAGAATCACTAGCATTGTAGCAGATCTGTAAATTGTCATAATACTAATAATTTGATTTCACTATTTAAGAAATATTGTGTAAATCTTAGAGAAAACAGAATTTGGTAGAATTTGTAAGACCTTGTATTTATACTGTCGTGTAGGACTGTAGTCCTAGCACCACTGTAAACATAGGCTTAATTCTGACTTCAACAAGATGCATCCAGCTTGCTTTCTGTTTCATAATCTATCAGGCCAGATTAAAGTATCTTATTTCTTCTTAGCATAAAATGTAGGTACTTTGTCAACATCCCAACAACCAAGTGAAGCCTGGAAGAAACAACAATCCCACATAAATCGCCCCTTTTACTTCAGAAATAAGCACATTTAGAGAACTGCTCCTACATTGAGGTCATTGATACTTATGGGCCTTCTGTTCATGATTACAGACTAGCAGCCTAATCCTATGGGGTTCAACCCAAGAAGCAATATAAGAATTTTTTTTAATAATTAGACTGGGGTAAACTGTTCTCAGTTGTAGTTACCATGGCCCAAGAAGGCCTCAGAGTCTTAGCTCCCACCCTTGATCACATGATGCTCTCATCTCATGCCCATCTCTTGAGTGAAGCAGACTTAAATTGTCACCAATGCCTTGGAGCATCTTCTAGTCTCTCCCAGTCATCGCTGAACTGATATAAAGTTTGTTCTCATTATATCCTCATCATGTTATTTCAGCACAAGTAGGGTTGGATGACTCTTGAAGACACCAAAGGCTTTCCCTCATGTCCAACTGCTATCTACCAGTCCTTGAGCCAACAGAAAACTATGCAAGCATAAAATGTGTTGCTCCCACTGATTATCTCCATCCTGCCACAGGCTGTTCTTAATTATGTTATACAGATCATATTAAGGGCAGGGATTGATGGATTCACTGTTTTGTTTCCCTTCTCTTCCATCAAACATCCCCATATCCACTAAACTCCTCCTTCATATTCAATGGATCTGGGGGAAGAGGAGGAAGAGAAGTATTTGACACATGGCTAGACTGGGAAGGGTAGTCATCTGTCCAAATTAATTTTGCCAGTACATAAGAGTTTTGTGTGAACATGTTGTCCTTAATTGCTTTATATCCTACCTTTCCTCCAGAAGTTCAGAAGCCTCCCTCACTTTGTTTCATCTCGACAATTCTATGACTTAGAATAGCAATAGCACTTAGATTTGTATACCACTTCACAGTGCTTTACAGCCTGCTTTAAGCAGTTTACAGAGTCAGCATATTGACCCCAACAATCTGGGTCCTCATTATTCCGACCTTGGAAGGAGGGAAGGCTGAGTCAGTCTTGAGCCAGTGAGAATCAAACTGCTGGCAGTTGGCAGAATTAGCCCACAATACTGTATTCTAACCACTGCACCACCGTGGCTCTTAGGATGGCGGTGAAACAGCAGCCAAGATAACTCTCTCTTTCGCATTAAATGTAGTAGGCTCCACTCTTGCCACCATTAGTCAGTAGCTTCTTAGATCTAAGCCAGGAATAAGAATAATGATAAAAGAATAAAAAGGGCATTAGAAGAATATCTGCAGGATAGTGAAAACGATGCACTGGAATTTGGTTGCACTGAACTAGCATATTGGAAAGGCTTACTTGGGAAGGATCTACAAGAAAGACCGAGTGAAGAATAAAAAAGAGGCATGGAAGCTAAAGTATTGCATGGGCAGGACACAAAAACCCTAGCAAGCAAAGCAAATAGCAAGACCTGGTAATGACTAAGAGCAGGTAAATTGAAGAAAGAGACAGAGGGGCTAATTCTGGTTGCACAAAACCAAGAACAAATGCACATAAAGCCTAAATTGAGAGGACAGCAACAGATAGAAAAGGCTGCCTCTATGAAGAAGCTGACCAAACAGTGGATTACCAAGCTAGCTGTTGCAAGAAGATCGCAGAGACTGACTATAAACAAGGGCCTGATAAAGTAGCAACAATGGTGTACTGGAATATCTGCAAGAAATACCATTTGCCTGCAAGCAAGAACTGGTGGGATCATAAATAGACAAAAGTAATAGAAAATGACTTAGAATTCAAACACCCGTCAGATAACACTTCAGACTTAACAATTGTTGATAAAATAGATGATGTCTGGATAGTGGCAGTGGTAGGACACAGCTGGTACTCCACCTTACCATGAGTGATGTTGCATGCCCACTCAGTCACATGACCCACCAAGCCCCACCCACCAAACCCCACACACAAAACTGGTAGGGAAAAATTTTGAATCCCTCCACTGGATAGTGGATGTTGCAGGACCTGGAGAAAGCAGAAAAGAAAAGAAGTAAGTAGAGAAACATCACAAAATACAAAGACCTGCAAGTAGAAATAGTATGACTGTGGGAAAAGAAAGCAAAGATAATGCCAACAGTAACAGGTGCCTTGGGTGCAATTCAAAAACATCTGGAGCACTACCTGAATACCATCGGCATGGACAAAGTCACCTCCTCTGACAATACTTTTAGCACTATCAAACAACACCTGCCTATTCCAGGTATTTGTGAAGGACTTGGTAGGTGAATTAAAAATGCCAAATCCAACTTAAACATCTGGCTGACTGTGCAATCAAGCAACATAATGATACAAACAGACAAGCATCTGCCACACAAACCCCTGCTGTAACAACTGTTGATAACAAAAAGTCTAGATAGTGGACATTGCAATACCTGGAGACAGCAGAAGAGAAGAGAAAGAACAAAAGGAAATCATAAAATATAAAGACCTACAAACAGAAGTAGAACAACTGTGGCAACAAAAGTGAAGATAGTGCCTTGGGGGCAATTCCAAAACATCTGGAGCACCATTTGAACACTATCAGCATTGATATAGCCAAGTGCTGCCCAGCCTCGTTCAGGAGGCCAGGGAATGGTTCAGTCTAACGCTTCACTGTGTGGCAAGTTAAGATACAGCAGTTCCACAACCACACTTCTCAGTCACTAATTATAGCAGGCGACTGGAAGGGGAGAGGAGTTGTTTGCACCATCTGAAACTTGCCAATAAGAGCTGGACAGATCCCGGCCTGTTCATCCCCGCCTATTAGGAAAATAACCCGTTTCCCTGAAAATAAGACCTACCCCAAAAATAAACCTAGTTTTATTTTTACATGTCCGCCTAATATAAGCCCTACCCCCAAGATAAGGCCTAGTAAAGACCCCACCCACTCCGTTGCACCTGGTTGCACAAGATTGAGTGAGGAGCATGAATAAAAATCAAGCTAGGGTGGTGATGGGGGGTGGGTGGAGCTGTCCCACATACCCCGCACCCACTTACTTTAGACAGTTGCAGCCAGGCCTCTCACACCCCAACACCTGCCTCATCTTGCCAGTCCACTCCTTCTACGGTGCTTGCTTGCGTCGCCCTTGGCCTCCATTTCACTGTCATAGGCCTTCAGGAAAGCCCTCTGCAGCCAAGAAACGAGCTCTGGATTGACGCACGCGGCATCTCACTGGCCTCTGTTTCACCATCGGAGGCCTTTCCTCTGACGGCAAAGCGGAGACCAGGGGCACCTTGCACGTCAATCTGGAGCTCATTTCTCGGCTGCAGAGGCCTTTGCAAAGGCCTCTGATGCCAAAACGGAGGCCGGAGGGGCACCTCGCATTAGCGGTGGCAAGTAGCCACAGAAGAAACAGGCCAGCAGCAGCCACACAGGGTCATGATGGAGAGGGCTATCGGTGTCACTGCCGCGAGGTGAGACAGCAGAAGATATCCCCTGAAAATAAGACCTAACGCCTCTTTTGGAAGCAAAAAAATAAAATAAAATAAGACCAGGTCTTATTTTTGCGGAAACAAAGCAAAGCACACTGGATGATTATGGAAATAATTGTCACCACTTCAGGAAAACCCATTTAGCTGGCCTCAACTGTGAGCTGGAACGAGGAAAAAAAAGACTGTACCATGCACGCATGTCCTTAAAGAATGGGGAGCAAACCATCTCCCAGATGAAATCAAGGACATATGGATGTACCCTCTACTTGGCATGAGGATAGCAGGACCTGCTTATTATAACGAGACTTACTTCGATGTGACTGGCAGTAAACTGCAGGATGGTAGAGGAAGCAATAAGTGCACAGTTTTAATTGTAGCAACAGCAATAGCACTTAAGACTTACAGTATATACCACTCGATAGTGCTTCACAGCACTCTCTGAGCAGTTTACCACTATTTAATCACGCTAAAAATAAAATAAACCTTGTTTAATAGCTACTATCTTCCCAACCGTTTTCTGATAAGCAAAGTCAATAGTGAAAGCCAGATTCACTTAACAATGGCATAACTCAATAACTGCAGCGATTCATTTAACAACTGTGGCAAAAAAGGTTGTAAAATGGAGCACAACACACTAAACAAGTGTCTTGCTTAGCAACGGAAATGCCAGGGTCCATTGTAGTTGTAAATCAAGGACTACCTATAATCTTGTTCAATCCATCTCTCCTATTCTCTGTTCGTCTACTTTTCTCTCTTCTGTCGTTTTCACCCTGCCCATAGGGGCCATTTCCTCCGTACAATTTAGGCGAGGTCTGGACCGCAGCCATATCATCCCCTTCAAATATCACTCAATGACAGCTAGTTTGGTTAGTAGTGATTAAGGCCCCAGGCTTATAGACTGGGAGACAGTGAGTTCTAGTTCCTTTCTCAGCCATGACAGCCAGCTGGGTGACTTTCAGCCAGTCACACTCTCTCAATCCAACCCACCTCACAGAGTTGTTTTTGTGGGGAAAATAGGAGGAAGAAAGTGTGTTCAGGTGTGTTTGTGGCCTTTAGTTATTTGTGAAAATAATAAAAGGTGGGATACAAATAAATAAAACTCCTTATTATTTAAATTGTGGCGGCACAGTGGTTAGAATGCAGTATTGCAGGCTAACCCTGCCCACAGCCTGGAGATTGATCTCAACGGGGCTCAAGGTTGACTCAGCCTTTTGTCCTTCCCAGGTCAGTAAAATGAGGACTCAGGATTTCTTGGAGGCAATAGGCTGACTCTGTAATTCTTTATCGGCCAAGTGTGATTAGACACACAAGGAATTTGTCTCCGGTACATAAGCTCTCAGTGTACGTACAACAATAGTGATACATCATTATCATAGTCATTGTAAAAATACATTCATCATAAAACATTTGATACAACACTTAATGATAGTTAGGGATACTAAATAAGCAATCAACTTAAATCATACTAGAATACTAATTAAATATTAATTGATATTATTATTATTAAATAATAATTTAATTGTGGTTAATCTTAACACTTTTAATGCTTTATATCTATGTTTTTATACTACCGTAAGCCACCCAGTCGCTCGGGACAGTGAGACAGGCAGCACATAAATTTAATAAATAACTAAAAGCTAGAAGCTAGGAGATAGGTGGATATTTCCATAGAAAAACTTTGAGAATTGCCATCACCAGAAAGGCCCTGCTCTGCCAAAGTACCTAAGAAACTAAAAATAATAATAATGTGAAATAGGATTTCCCCCCAAAATAATGATACTTTATGGATTCTTATTTTACAGGTACTGGAAAAACAAGCATTTGGCCCCTAAGCGTCTCAGCACAGGTATCTTGATGTACACTCTTGCGTCCGCTATTTGTGATGAAATCCACCTGTATGGGTTCTGGCCCTTTGGCTTCAACCCAAACAACAGAGAGGATCTTCCCTACCACTATTTTGACAAGAAAGGAACCAAGTTTACCACCAAGTGGCAAGAGTCCCATCAGCTGCCCGCCGAGTTCCAGCAGCTCTTTCGAATGCACGGCGAAGGACTTGCGAAACTGACTTTATCCCACTGTGCCTAAGGATTTCATACTTGAAGTGCCAAAAGATTGTTGCTGTCTTTTTTTAAAAAAAGGGGTGGGGGAGTGGCCCCACCGAATTTGCAATTCTTCGAAGCAGAATTCTATAAGGGAAAGGCATTGGTGGGAATAAGGTGGGAGGGGGAGGGCAAGCGTTTAATTCTGGAGAGGTCTCCTGTTTATAATTACCAGTTTTCAAAGCCTAGGTGGGTGGCTTTGCCAGTTTTGCAAGACCGCAGTATTTCTTATCTTCCTGAAGTAGGAAAATCCAGGCTGTTTATAGCAGGGAAGTTTTGAATGTCTTAGCTATGCTGCCAAGAATATTAAAGTATTTTCATAGTCATATATTTTTCACATTCTGCAAAAGGAACGAAAAAAAAAAGGGTGGACATTATCCATGGTGAGAACTTCTGTGTTTGCTTATTCAAGCTAGCTTATTGTTGTTTCTGGATTTCTTTGGGGGAGGGGTCAATTTATGCTATCGCTATTCATAGTGGAACATGCCTGTCTTTATTCATGATCAGCCTGAGGATTTTTGTTCTGACCGTTTGGACTGAATGATGGCTTAGGGCAGTGGTATAGATAGGCAGGAAGGCCTATGAAGATCAACGAGAAGGTCTCCTGATTAAGAGACGATTGAACTCTTCCCAAAGTCTAGTTTTTCCCTTTGGAGGTCAAAATCAAGGGAAGGTGAAGGATATTTTCCAAGCATTTAAGCATCTATATATGGCGGGGATGGTCGGCGGGATACCCAAGTGGCGATCTGGCCCTTGACCCAATTTGCAAAGCCATTTCTTCTTTTCAGATCTCCTGTGGAAAGCACTTGCTCAAACTACTATCGGTGCAATTCAGACTAAACAGCTAATGTGGTCCTGTGGCACTCTTAAGTATATAAAACTAATTCTGTGCACGTGGTATCTGTGCAAGAACACCCATCGTTTTGCACAGAGTGTGTTTCCTTAAATAAAAGCAGCATGTTTCTGATCTGCCAATTATCTCTTGCAAATTTAAAAAAAAAAAAATCCCTTTCCCTTGCATGATGCCATATGTAGAGGTCTACAGAGATGGTCTTGGAGAAAAGAGCATGGTAGCATTTAGCAAAACATGAATTGATTATTGTATTATTATGGTGGCTGGCACGGTCAGCCAGATGTTTAGACTGGATTTGGCATTTTTGTCCACCTAATGAGTCTTTCCCAAGGACCAGGGATAGGCAGTTGTCATTTAATAATTTAAGATATTCTCATGGATGTAAGGTGTAAAGCTGCCTTCTGCAATTGACTGGTGGTGATTTTGTCAATGCCGATGGTGTTGATGCTCCAGATGTTTTAGAATTGGACCCAAAGGGCTTACTACTATGGGTACTACTGCTGCTTTCTTTTGCCACAGTTGTTCTACTTCTATTTATAGGTCTTTGTAGTTTGTGCTTTTGTCTAGTTGTTTCTCTTATTCTGCTGTTGTCTCCAGGCACTGCCCTGTCCACTAGCCAGACTTTTCAGTTTTTCTTATCCACAATTGCGAAATCTAAGGCACGCTTGTCTATCTGAATTTCAGACAATTTCCCAGAGCACATTTAGTTTCTTGGTTTTCTGTTATTTTGTCTATTTTGTGGTTCCAACGGTTCCTGCTTGCAGGCAAGTGGTATCTCTTGCAGCTATCCCAATGCCCCATTGTTGTTACTTTTCAGGCTATCGTTTGTAGCCTGCCTGTTCGATCCTCCTGCAGCAAGTAACTAAGTAATCCACCGTTTCTTCAGATTCTATGCAGAGGAAGGGTTGGTGCCTGTTGCTGTTTTTTTCAATTCTGGTTTTATATGCAATCGTTCTTAAGATGTGGTTTTCTGCAGCCAGGGTTAGCCTGAATGTGGTTTTGTGCAGCCACAGTTAGCTCTGTGTTGTGGCTCAGCAGCCGGCTATGGCACTGACGGAGGAGACTGACTCCGAGGGAGAGTTGGGACCGGAAGAATGGGAGGCGCCAGTGGTTGACACTGTGCCAGTAGCTGGCCCCTCGACAGAGTCTGTGGAGCCACCAATATCTGACAGTGGGGAGGAGGAATCTCTAAGTGATGCCAGGACCAGGAGGAGACTTAGAAGGGAACAGCAACGTAGGAGGAATAGGGGCTGAGCTACAGAGGATCGGTAATTGACCACACCCAAGAGCAGTTAAAAGGGGTGTGGGTGTGACCGGTTCCTCGCAGGAAACCTACCATCCTCTTAGAGCGTCGTCTGATTCCAAGTCTTGAATTTCTGTTCGGAGTTATTTTCTTGCGTTTGGCGAGCGCCTAATCAGTTGGCATTTTGCCTGGACTCAATTAGGACAGCTATCAGTAGTTACTGCATTCCTGCTCAGTCTTTTTGCAAAAGACGGACTACTTCAAGGTGCTGTGCAAAATAGACCTTTGTTCCTTTAAGAATCGGCCTTGATTCGTGATTCTCGGGCGTGGGACAGAACAATAGCAAAGATCTACAGTACCTTCTTCAGACAGAACCATAAGAGGAATAGCCCAAAGCCCCTTCATTACATCACCTACCAAGTTTCAACCAAACTTGGCACACATACAACCTACAATGCTAGCTATGACCTCTGACACCAACCAATCAGGATACATTTCTTGCCACAGGTACAGGGGGCGGGTTCAAAGCCCAACAGAGGGTATAAAACCAAGGGACTCTCAGTGGCTCCTCCCCCTTTTCATCCTGGAGCTCCAAGGCATGTGATCCTCTCCATCATTAAACCATCTTTCCAAACAGCCTCCGTGCTTCCAGACTGTCTTTCCCCACTTGGAACTGAGCCCAGAAAGATATTTCTTCCAACAATAACTTTGATGTATTATATTTTTTTGTTTGGTTTTTAGGCTTTTACCTATAAACTTCCGAGAGTGAGTTTTATATATTTGACAAGCAAATAAATAGAAATAAATCATGATTCTCTCCCCCCCCCCCACCTTTCTTCATTTGTCACCGATTTAAATTTACCATCATTAGCACCGGGGAGAAATTTCTTAATAAAGAAAAGGTTTCTTTATTGAAAAAGCAATGGCTGTCAAATCTCTCCTGCAGAGGCTGATGCCAACACCCAGGTTCATTTGATATTTATTAGCATTTGCACAGAGGTCATGTGTGGTTATTGTGTCACAATTTAATTGGCTATGGTAACCTTGTGCCCATCTAGGATATTGCTAGAGTAATAAACATAAAAGATTCATCTCATATAAATGTCTTAAGCGTGCACAGCATGGAAGATGGATGAGCAGAGACGTAGTTGGGGCTGAATTTCTACTTAGCTATATGGACTCCATTTTGTCTCTAAACCAGGAAGTCGGTTACTGTCAGCGAGAAGATTAGGATAGCTCTCTAGGTGCCCCAAAATTGCTAATATTGGAGCAAAAGGAAAGATCGTATGGAGCCTAAGTCAAACGGATAATCTTTGAGTTATGACCATTCATTCAGTGACTGTCTGAAACGGAGATCAGAACCATCTCCGGCTTGCCGATTTTCCGCAAGGCATTGAAGACCTGGCTTTGCCGGCAAGCGTGGCCTTAACCATCGTGTCTCCTTCTCTTTTTTTTCTCCCCCCTCGTGTATGACTGAGTGAACGAATGAGCTTTTTGATTTTACTGTATAGGCAATTGTGTCTTTACTGTATGTTTTTGCCGCCTCGAGTTCCCCCGAAAGGGGTGAAGAGAGGCGGGATATAAATCTAATAAATAAATAAATA
>JANHGC010001357.1:58692-72053 GCA_027560395.1 Boaedon fuliginosus | reverse complement strand
TATCCATGTTGTAAGCCGCCCGGAGTCCTTTGGGAATTGGGCGGCATAAAAATGTAATAAATAAATAAATAAATAAACTCTTAATCCACATATTTCAAGGCTATAAAGGCTAACTGAAAATAAGAGAAGCTGCCTTAAAAGTTGGTGATACAATTTTGAGATTTTTATCATGTGTTTTGTAGAGATTTTTAACAGTTGTTTCAGGACAAAAAGTTAAGGTAGCAACAGACAACTCCATTTTGTCTGAAAGTCTTTGTGAATGGAGGCAAAACTTTTGTATACTTTTTTGATGCTGCTAACATAAAGTTTGAATTTATTGGTAGGAGAATAAAGACCAAGAACAAACAGACCAAAGATTGGGCCAAAATAAATGGCCCAATAGGAATAAAGAACAAGAACAGACACACTATCAAAAACAGGCCCAAGCAGCTGGTGCTTCTTCATAAATTAAATGTAGAACAGTCATATTTTTAATAGTAATGACATGAATAACCATTCAAAACAAAACAAAAATAGATGAAAAAAGAAAAAGTGTGTAAACTTTCAAGTATTACATATTAAAAATGATGATCTAAATCTGTTGGAATGTAATCATTTTGGTCAAAAATTTGTCTGATAAATGGAAAAAAAATGGGTGTAGCTCAGGGGTGGATTCCTACCGGTTCGCTGGTTATGCGCTTCGTGGGCGTGCTTGCTGATCACCAGTCAAACGCGCACTGCGCACGATTGACTTACAAATCTTCGTGGTGTTCTGCAAGCACTATGACCCAACAGGTGTATCACGCAGCTGTTGGGTCAGAGTGCTTGCAGAACACCACAAAGATTTTGTAAGTCAATCACGCGCAGTGCGCGTTTGGCGATCAGCAAGCGCACCCACGAAGCGCATAACCAGCGAACTGGTAGGAACCCACCCCTGGTGTAGCTATGCGAACAATTTACTATGAATTTTAGAGAAACAACTACATAAGGAATATTAAACATTCAGATTGAATCTGGGAGAAAAGACTGGAAAGCAGTTGAACTAATGTCTGGGAAATTATGTAGTCCTGTATCTAAATGATTGTTCCATATTGGTAGTGTTGTAACTGTCAGCCCAATGTTTGGATAGCTGTTCATTAATTTTAAAGATAACCTTTTACTGTTTTTCCTCCTCTGTCCTTCACAAGCTTTTGTTGCTCAGGGACCTCCATGACAGAACCTCAAAAGCAACTAAGATAGTATACTGATAGTCCTCAACTTAAACAGTTCATTTAGTGACCATTTAAGGTTATAACATCACATTGTAAGTGTGAAAAACAGAAAAAAGTGACTTGATCATTTTTCACACTTACAATCATTGCATCCCCATGATCACATCAAAATTTAGCTGCTCGGCAGCTGGTTCATATTTACAAGCAATATGGGATCATGTAATCATTTTTTGCATCTTTCTGGCAAGCAAAGTCAATGGAGAAGCCAGATTCACTTAACAACTGTGCTACTAACATAACACCTGCAGTGATTCACTTAACAATTGTGACAAGAAAGGTCATGAAATGGGGCATTCACTTAACAGTTGTCTCACTTAGCAACAGAAATGTTGGCCTCAATTGTGGTTGTAAGTCGAGGACTACAAATAGATGCCATCTCTCTGAAACAATGAATTTCATTCTAACCGAAGTATCTCCCAGCTGTTTACAATCCAGCCCACTTGGAAATGATTAGGTTAATCATTAAAATTAAAATAAAAGGGCACTGACCTGATATTTCAAGATAATTACAAAGCTCTGACAGGTTTTGGCATGAACCAGTTATACCAGCCCAAGTGTGCTAGTTGACACCCACTTAATGATGGTTTTGTTAATTAATTATTTTATAGCATCCTAGCAAGTAAAACCACCTCTGACTTGGAAGCTGGAAGACAGACAGATAAGAGAGGAACACAATTTCTAGGTACGTTAGTAGACTTCAGATGTGAAAACCTCTTGACTGAACATAAATTGCAGTGATATTAAATAAGAGCAGACTTGAAAAAGGGCAATAAGCCCAGGTTATTAAAAAAACCTGTGCTATGGAAAGCCATGAATTTGAACTTTAGGTGGTGCTTGTGTAGATGACACATGCATGTGGATACGTAGATGTATATGTAAGATAGCCTCAAGTCAATTTCCACTCCTGATGGATAAATGCAGGCAAGTATGCACTGTGTTTGGCAATGTTATAGGAATTTTAATTCTTTGCTTTCCTTGGATTTTTTTTTTTAAACTTTCCCATTTGACATGTAGCACTGCAATTTCCTGGTGGTCTTCCATCGGAGCCCGATTCAGCTTGTATTTTGAGCCGAGGCAAGATCAGTGAAATTGTTGCCAACTGCTGAGACTTCATCACATTTTGGTGATTCTATGCAAGCTAGAAACTATTTTTCTAGCATTCAAAATTAGCAACTCCTCCTAAAGCATTTTGTTTCAGGTGTTCTCAACATTTATATTTAAGTGTTCAAAATATTTTACTTAGATCTTTTGTAACCAAAACTTGAGACTTCATTTCCTCTGCCCTGCCCATATTGTGTTATGTGACTGGTGATAATTATAGCAGTGTGAATTAATTGACAGGAGGAAGATTATACTAGTCCTGTTAATATCGACTATCAGTACACCTCATGCTAGCTTACTCACCTTCAAATACCTTCAGTATTGAACAACGGATGTTCTCCAAAAGTGTGATTCTTGCATAGCAAATTAATTCACAGCCTTTCATAAAAAAAAAGGCATGATTGGTTCTCAATTCCAAATGGAGAATAAAAAAGAATAGAAATAATTACCTTAGCCATATACATTTATTAGACAGCGTATATATACCAATCTTCTCCAGCTTAGTGTTTGGGGGAGAAAATTTTACACCCCATACATCCCATCCCATGTTATATCCCATACATTTATTATATACTCTTTTGATTGTTTTTATGTTTTATGTTGTACGCCTCCCAGAGTCACTTGTTGAGATGGGCAGCTATAGAAATTAATAAAATAAATACCTAATATTGATTCCAAAGTTAGAAACTGGAATCTAGAGGACACCAGGTTGGGAATACTGTAGCTTCTCGAGCCCACGGGCTGGTATATTGATCAAGTATCTATACTTGTAGATGTGCAGTGAGAGAAATGGGAACTCTTTGATTAAACCGCCAGCTGCCCTCAGGTATGTTGGGAGATGCTGACCACTTGCCAGTAGACGTGGATTCAGTTGGAAATCTTTCTTAACCTAACTTAGCTGCCATTATAGCAGGATGCTTTCTCCTCTACAGAAGATCATGGTATTATTTTTTTTCCTTTCCAGATGGACACTAATATGGAATGTGGAAAGAGGCAGCAAACAGAGGCATTTGACAATACCTTCTGGCCTGTCTCTTCTCTCCCTGACTGGATGTCTGGCTTACCTGACCACCTTTCTCTTTCCAAAATCTCCATCCCTGGCACCCATGATTCCATGAGCGTGCTTGGAGGCCTAAATATCCGTTGTCAAACTTGGCCACTTGAGGCTCAGCTAGCAGCTGGCGTGCGTTTTTTGGATATTCGTTGTAAGCTGGAAAATGGCCGTTTCCTTATTTACCATGTCAACACTTTCCAGGAGGCAGACTTTTCTGATGTCCTGGAAGGAACCTTAAGCTTCCTCAACCAACACCCAGGGGAAACGGTACTTATGCGGGTTAAAGAAGAACTCCCATTTATTCCCAATGTAGATTACGCTTCTCGCTTCCAACGCTACTTAGTTGAAGAAGGTCAGAATAAAATTTGGACAAAGGAGGCCATTCCCACTTTAAGACAAGCTCGGGGGAAGATCATTATTTTGGAGGAACTTGAGAAAGAGGTGCTAGGTGTTCCGTATGAAGAATTGAGTGTTAGTGATGTATGGCATGTTTTCTGCCCTGAGTGCAAATGGGAGCAAGTGAAGGAGCATCTTGAGTTGGCAACCACTGGTGACCCAAATGTCCTGCACCTTACCTTTTGTTCTGGTAATGGCCTCTTCACAAATCCTGAGAAACTAGCCAGAGACATCAACCCACGTTGTTATCAATATCTCAAGTCTCAGGCTGGACCAGCTCTGTGTTGGGGGGTGGTAATCCTGGATTTTCCCGGCACGGGATTGATTCAAACCATTGTGGAAAGTAATTTTGGAACACAACTTGATGATGTAACTGTTTGACATTTGTGATGAAATGGTGGATGTGGCTCCTCCTCCTCTAATGGAGGATGTGGCTTCTTTGTCCTGATCTGTAATCTTAAGAATTATCCTGTCTCATCCTGAATTATGAATTTGGAAAGAGCCTCAATAGTGACCTTGGTCACTGCTGGCATTGCAGCATAACCACAATAGCATCCCTAATAGATGCCCATCCATCAAAACCTGAAATAAAGGAGAGTCCATCATTTTCAACCCATTCTATTTCATTTCCAAATCGCTCAGATCATTAGGAAGGCTTTATTTTCTTGCTGAAAAAGTGTCTTGTAATGTAATTCTCTGAAACAAAACCAAGAATGCATTTGCTCCATTATCAATAAGAGAGCTTCAGCTATTACATTATTTGTTTTTTAATACTGCCTTTTTCAAGTTAGATATACCCAACTCTAAATATTTCCTAAAATAATTTGATTTCCTAATCTCTCTCCAGTTTCAGTGTTTTTCAGCCATTTTAGCTATTTTTCTATCTAGGAAAACACCAGACCAAAATATTTATTGGATTCTTCACTTGCTCTTCATTTCACTCCTTTTCTGCATAAGTTTCTTGCCTCAAAAGAGAATGTACTGGGAGCCAATGCAGCTCACAAAGCAGAGGTGTTACACAGGTACACTGACTACTCATAGTGCTCCATTTTGGAATAGTGCATCTATTTTCAAGGGCGGCTCCAGATAGAGCACATTGTAATGGTCCAACCAGAGGTGACTAAGATGTGAGTGATTATCACTCATTGGTCAATAAATGTGCACAATTGATGTACAATCGATGTGAAGGATTTCTTGGCTAGAGCTGCTACCTGCTCTTTAAAAATGTTTGGCAGGAAGGAGTAATGATGCATATAATACAGCCATTTTGATCTGTGGTTAAGGCACCAGGCTAGAGTGTAGGAAACTGAGTTCAATTCCCACCTTAGCCATGGAACTGGGTGACTTTCAGCCGAACCCACCTGATAGGATTGTTCTTGCGGGGAAAATAGGAGGAAGAAGATGCGTTGGATATGTTCACTGCTCGTATTTGTAAACGTAATAAAAAGGCAGGATGTAAATAAATAAATAGATAACTATAGTTCAACATTCTACTTCCTGACCCTGGTTTTTGATGTGGATAGCTGCCGCGCAGCTGTTGGATCAGAGTGCTTGCAGAACACCACAAAGATTTCGAAGTCAATCGCATGCAGCACGTGTTTGACAGGCGATCGGGAAGCGTTCCCACAAAGCGGGTAACCAACGAACCGGTAGGAACCCATCCCTGGTCTACACATAGAAGCAGACATCATTACTGACAGTGTTGATATTGTAGTTATTAACTTCTGGCTCCATTCTTGAAAGATCTACTTTAGTATTTACACTATACTTTATAATATTTTGTATCATTGCTTGTATTAATAGACATCAGATTTTGTATTTTTTCCCCTTCTGCTTAAAAGCTTTAGTCCCCTCTAGTGTCCAGTTTTTAAAATAATCATTTATATTTTATGATTGCAATTGCCAAGGTAACCAAACTAAATTTTAGAAGTTGTTTATGTTTTATAATATTTATCTTATAGTAAAAGTATATATTCAAAATCTAACTGGAACATTAGTCAGTTTATAACTTTCTTAGGTGAAAACTTTAGCTGTTTGCTATTTATTTCAAATTCTTTTAAATTTTTAACTTAATATTTGCAATTAATTTTTCTTTTGTTCAGAGTTAAAAATAAACTCACCAGAAAAAGGATTTTTCAAACTTGCCATTCTAAAGATCAGTAAAAACTTTAGAATAGGCAATTTCCAAAAGTAATTAGATATTAAGTTTTGTAAACATAGTGTCCTTTATAAAGGTCTCTGCTATGGTTGCAAGCAAGATGCCTGATCATGTCATCTCCCGGCACTCAAACCTGTAGAAAACAACTGCAATGCAGTCTCCTCCTGAGGAATAGCCACTGGAGCATATATCGGTGTAATGACTTAATACAATGACTCAACATTCTAATTAACAACTAAAAACCACACAGAACCAGGCACCATATAAATATAATGTGTAGAACAGCCTCATACACATATTATGGAGAGAGAGAAGTTCCCTAATGATGGGTTTTAGTATGAGCCTGAAGGCTTGGAAGAATAAACCTTTGGTCTCAGTGACCAACTCAGATTGAATCTTGCAAGATTTCTCTGGGTCACGTATATTTGCTTGCATTTCCGGGTGGTCTCCCACCCTCTCCTTATCTGAAGAGTTTTGAAGGAACTGATCTACTCACCAGTTCCTTGATCTTTGCTACAAGTCATCAGCAGCTCTTTTGCAGAAGTAAGGCCACAGAGAAAGCCTTAGCTCGGGGACCTGCCAGCCGACATTGTTCACCTGATGGGACCCGTAACAGGCCGACCATGTGGGACCTAACTCGGTGCTGGGAGGCATGCGGTGGCAGAAGGTGGTCCCGCTCCTAAGCCATGTAGGGCTTTAAAAGTTGTTACTAGTACCTTGAATTGCACCCAGAAGACCACTGGAAGCCAGTGCAGGACAGGTGTTATATGGGTGCACCGAGATACACCCTTAATCACTCGCACGGCCGCATTCTGGACCAGTTGAAATCTCCGAGTGCTTTTCAAGGGCAGCCCCATGTAGAGCACATTACAGTAATCCAAACGAGAAGTGACGAGGGCATGAACAACTGTGAGAAGAACCTCACGGTCCAGGAAGGGGCGCAGCTGGTGCAACAGCCGAACCTGTGCATAGGCCCCTTTGGCCACAGCCACCAAATGATGGTCTAATTGCAGCTGTGGATCCAAGAGGACGCCCAAGTTGCGCACCCATTCTGAGAGGAGCATTTCCCCCACACACACCATCAACGATGGACAATCAACTGGACCATGGGGGGGAGCAATATCCACAGCCATTCAGTCTTGTCAGGGATGAGCCTGAGCCTGTTGGTCCCCATCCAGATCCTCACATCTTCCAGACACCAAGACATCACCTCAACAGCATCACTAGTTCGGCCCAGGGCAGAGATGGACAATTGAGTATCATCAGCGTACTGATGACACTCTACCCCGTCCTATCGGATGATCTCACCCATTAGTTTCATGTATATATTAAATAGGAGAGGGGAGAGAACTGAACCCTAGGTGTGTAGGAGTTGAAGCACCACCACCTTCTCAACAACCTTCCCTAAAAAGGAAGAAAGTTGTTCAAAACAGCTGGGTCCAGGGAAGGCTTCTTGAGGAGGGGTCTAACCCCTCCTCTTTCAAGGCAGGAGGGAAGCACCCCTCACTCAAAGAAGCGTTAATAACCACCTGGAGCCAGCTGCATGTCACCTCCCAGCCCGCCGAAACCAGCCAGGAGGTACACAGGTCCAATAAACAGGTGGTGGCACTCATTGCACCCACCACCTTGTCCACATCATCAGGGGCCACAGGAACAAACTCTTCCCAGATAACAGGACTAAGACTTGCCTCAGTCACCTCCACGGACTTTGTCCAGACAGAGTCCAAGTCCGACCGAATCTGGGCGATTTTATGTGACAGAAACTGGACAAACTCCTCAGGTCTGCCCTGCAAGGGTTCCTCAGCCTCCCCCAGTTTCAGGAGTCACCCTAAACAGAGCAGCTGGGCGACAGTCTGCGGACGCAATAAGAGTGGCATAGTAAGAACGCTTTGCCAGTTTTATCGCCACTAAATAGGTTCCAATATGGACTCCTAGTAGTGTTTGGTCAGATTCAGCTTTCCCGGACCTCCAGCAGTGCTCTAGACTTCTCTTCTGCCATTTCATCCCCCGGAGCTCCTCAGTAAACCAAGGAGCCCTCCAACAACACAGTGAAGTCTCTCATGCTAAGAATATAGGAAATAAAAAATAAAAAATACAATCTGCTCAAAAGGAATATAAATATTGTAAAGGGGAAACTCTGTGCATCAAAGTTGCTATACCTTTTCATAAATGCAAGTGAATGAACTTGATACTGCAGAGAGCACCTGGATTACAATGTAGTAGAACAAATAAAAGCTATGTTGTTTTTGATGTTTATTATCACTCACCAATTCTAGAAAATATGGATGATGCTTCTCAACAGCAAACTATTTTTTTCCCCAAACAGTTATGGCATTTATAGGAATAGTATAAAATGCTCAATTCTTGAGACAAAGTTCTGGGGAATTCAAGCAAATTCCAGTTTTCTCATGTACCCTGATTGTTTCAAGGGTGATCCAAAAACTTTGTGAAGGCAATTTGTCGGAGAAGGAAGAAGTTAATATTCCATATATTTTGGATATGGAATATTACTCTGTAAACTTTATTTCATTTTTTAAAATAAATAATTTTTTTCATAGACTGGGGGAATGTAGTAGATGCAACATACAATGAGTCCAGTGATACATTTGAATATATAACTGGCTAAAAAAAGCTTACTTCAATTATATTCGTGAATAATTTTCATTAAACTGGGGTTACATATAAAATGGGCTCCTACAAAGTTCAGTCCTCGGCCTTGTATTATTCAGCATTTTTATTAATGACTTGGATGAACATTGATAGAATGCTTATCCAATTTACAGGTGCCAAAAAATTGAGCCCTAGAAGAGAGAAACAATAAAAAATATTTTACGAGTTTAGAAAAAAAATATTTTTAAATTTAATAGAAAAAGTACATCTTTCTTTACTTAGCAAAGTGAAACCAAATGTATATGGAATGCAGAATGCAGCACATTGCAAAAATATATTGAACCAGCAGTTGATTATTAACTGAATATGAAAAGCAATGTGACATGGCTGCAAACAATGAAAATTCAATTTTAGGTTAAATCAAGATAAAGAGTATCCAAATTACAGGAAGTAATAATTAGGCACCACTTCAAAAACTCTGTCTAATTCTGGGCAACATACTTAAAAAGAAATTCAGAAATTAGAAAAGTTCAGAGAAGGAGATAAATTATTATTATTATTATTATTTAAATCCAAATTTTATAAATGATGCAATTACATAAAGCCCATGGAGATCATTGTATTTACATAAGAAATATGTCAGGCAGATCAAATAGAAGAATTTACAATTATCAACATTCAAGAATTATAGTTTTAAAAAAAGTAATAATGTCCAGTCTTCCTTAACTCTGAAAGAAAAATTCAATCAGTCTATGCACTGGTGTTTTGTACCATTGGAAGAGTTTGTAATAAAACCTTACATGTCATCCTGTCATGGGTTACTTCTTTTCTAAGATTAATAGAGTTGCATCGTACTTGCTGAAATTCATTGTTGCTGTGCTTGGTTACACAATTTCTATAGATACTCCAAACACTGCACATAAACTGAGGGCTGAATAATTATTTTGCATGAACTGTAAAAGCTGAAAGCGTTTGATATATTTAACTGTTGGTGTTGTTTTAATTATCTCTTATTTTTATTAAAAGAATTATTCATCTTACTTCGTATCAGAATATTGCTTTGGGGAGGGGAGGGAGCTGTTTCCTAAAGAAAAAAAAATGCCCTGTGATTTGTAGGTCAAAAAAACCTGCTACGTTTTTCCAGAAGTTCAGATTATGAATTTATATTGCAGTATACATGGGTAAACCTACAGCTGGATTCTCTGGTTTCTTTAAGAGTAGCCTGCTTAGTACCTATATATTTATTCATTTATATTGAGCAACTGTATCACTGTGCCACAGTGATAGTTGAGAAGGGCACATAATTGTAATTTGTTCCCTTCACTTTTTCAAAAAATCTGTCCTAAAGAGATTTAGGGTTAGCAGGATTGATAAGGGCCAACATAAGAGCTTTTTCTTTGATGTGTATTATAACAGCAGGCAAAACAAAACAAAACAAAACAACCCAGGGACCCTGGTTATCCTAGAGAGCAGAGCACTACACTCAGTAGTACTCAGTTCTTTGGGACAGATTATGGTCTATTGAGGCAGAAAACTTGTTCGAGTTCAAACTCTTTGAATTCCTTGTTCACTCAATAGTGTGTCCAAAAAGAGCATTCAATGGCTCATGTAGCAAAATCACCGCCAGCCTAAATTGTTCCTATTTCTCTTTTGCATATGGCGGGCCAGAAAACTTTCAACACTCCTCGGTAGCCCCATCAGGCTTTGATATGGGTAACACTGCCATAACAGCCTGCATTAGAGAACTTATATTTTATTCTTCTTTTCAGTGTACATAAAAATCCCAGCTTAGTCCTTTTTTGTCTTTTGGATCCTTTGAACTCTTTCAGGCGATTTCTCAAGACTTTCTGTGCTTTGACGGTGCTGTGCATTCACTGTAAAAGCAGTCAAAGCCGTAATGCGGCCACAAGCAAAACTGTGAGTGTCTTAAGGAGAGACCACACAACTCTAGCGAGCATTTGCATATTTTAGCAACTCAAGCCAGTGTGAGTCTAAAATTAAAAGAGGACCCCACCTCCTTGATCAGATGGCTTTAATTAAACAACTCTGCCCCTGTCCAGTTTTAGCAAGGCCATTCTCTTACCTGTTTCAAAATGCTGGATTTTCAAGGGCATTATAAACCTGTCATGACATTACCCTGAGAATATGTTTGCACTGCAAAAGAGAGATTGAAGTATAAAGTGCTGATTCAGACACAAAAGTAGACACCCTGAAGTAGCCAACCTTAGGCTCAAAGGGAGCAAGGCCAAAGACGGACTGCTCAGTTCATTTTCCACCTCAGTAGCTGGGGTAATCCAGCCTAGCCAGCTGCTAACAAGATTGGGTCTGAAGTTTACCTCCACAATGAGATAATCAGATTACTAGCCACAAAGATCAAATAATGACCCAGCTTTAGAGCAAGTTCAGTAGGCCCTTGATAGCACTGTGTGGTCCTTGAAACTTGATTAAAAAATTAAATGGCTATACTTTGTCTCAATATTTCACATTGGAATTTTAAGTGACTCAATTATTCTTTACAGGCAGAAGTGTCTGACTTTGGATTTTTTTTAAAAAAAAAATCTCCTTCTCCTGCTCAGTTTATTGATTGATTAAAAAAGAATATCCCACAACAGCAGTGCAGAAGAGATGGGTGATTGGTAGGTTGTGCCTGCTAAGCCCCTGTTCTTTTGAACTGAGTTTTTTTAAAGGAAGCAGGTTGAATGTTTAAACTGGTGAGGTTGAAGAATTGCGCTCAACATAATTACTGGGAAGGGGGTTACAAAATAGGATCTGTTTCTCCAAACTCCTTTAAAACAAGTAACCAAATCAAACAAATAAAAAAATTGAGCCCATCTCTCTTTTGACCAAATCATGCCAGCATGCTACCACTGGGACTAAAACAGCATTGGTTTCAATGGCAAGCAATGCCATTTGAAAGTTTTTCAGATTTGGCTCCTGTATGATAGCGGTTTCAGAAGTAAAGGGATTATTCTGAGAGGCATACAAATGTGATTGTCTCACAGCAGATGGTGCGCACTGCTTCACCTTTGAGAAAAGTTAATTAAGCCAAGCATATTGTGCCCATAGAGAGGAAAATGTAGATGAATATTAAGCAATCAAACTCGGGTCTCCTTTTTTCATGCCTCTGCAATGGGACACAGAATCCCATTGAAAAAAGAATTATGTACAGAATCAAATTAATTCACAGCCAACTTTACTCTCTTCCCACGTTTTAACAGGGGTGCACACCAGGCCCTTCAGAAGTTTTGTCCACAATCAATGGGCCACACTGCTGCGTCCACTAAATTAAATGAATCAGTGCAGAAAAATCTCTTGTGAGATATTAAAAGGGTGAAAGACTGTTTAATTCAAATCCTTCCCTAGGCTTTTCACAGTCTCCTTTTAAATGGTACAGTATTAAAAAATCTTTTTAAAAAAAAACTCAGAGCAAATCACTAAACAGACACAATTACCCCCTTGTTAATAAAAATGAACACTTCGGCTGTATTTTCAAAAGCTGGTTTTAGTTTTGGTTTCTGTTTGTTGTTAATTCTGCTAATAGAACATTAAATTGGAATGCAGTAATTGCTGGTGAGGTGTTAGAGTAAAAACAAATCAATTAGCACAGTTAATTGTGCTATATGAATATACAACTTTCCTTGACAAAGAATAAAGCATGAATGCTTTCTACTATTGATTTTTAAATGGTTGTTAAAATTAATTGTTGGCTAGGAAAGATCATATTAATTTGTGGTGAAGCCTGGAAGCCAAGTGGAGCATCAGCCTTATATCTCTTAACCAGTCCTTTTTGTTCTAAAACAAAGCTGCTAGTCAAATAGTTATGAAGGAGTTAACATTTGAGAGAATTTTCTTCTTTTTAAAATTGTTTGGTGAAGATGTCTCTCTTGAGAACTGTCTAAAAGGAACACAAGTGACTTGAGCCAACTTTTTCCCTATTATTGCAACACAATGGTTTGATTATAAAGCAGACTGGGGAGACCTGTAGATTCCAGATGCTGCTGTCCTGCAAATAGGGATAAAAAAATAAAAATAAAATGCAAATCCTTCTGGGAATGTTTTCCAGCTATGTGAGCCATTAAAGTGGATTCCATGACGCAGAAATGGATTTGCACAGGATATCCCAAAGTCTTTAAGAAATACAATTACCAACAAGCTATAAATACCATTCATTTATTTACTTATTTATCAAATTTATATCACGGCAATCATCAGATCCTTGATATGTCACAATGCATAAGAGCAAAACCAAGCATTTAAAATCAAACAACCAGAAGCACTAAAACATCTAAAATTCTGACACCGTATACCCATAAATAATTAATAAAACATATCAAACTAACAATTTTATAATTGGCTGTCTGGTAGGACTCACATTTTTAAACATCCAGAAGGCCAGACCAGTTAGGGATATATTAGAGAATGCTATGTATACAATTTGAATTTAAAATCACATGTAATAACTGTTGAATTCTTCACTTCAGGAAAAATAATCCATAGAAAACATTTATAGGCTTCTACTTCAGCATATGTTTGGCTAACACACACCCTGTTTAGACTACCTTAATTCACGCATCCTAACCTGCAACTTTAGAAGTTAGTACCAAGGTACTATGTTGGGCAATGGGGCAATTTATTTTATTTATTTATTTAGATTTATACCCCGCCTCATTTTCCCGGTCAAGGGGAACTCGAGGCGGCTAACAACAATAAAAGTGCAATAATACAATTAAAACATTTCTAAACCCAATCACACGACCAACATTCATCCAAGGGGAAGGGTACATTAGTTCCA
>JANHGC010001357.1:28405-39910 GCA_027560395.1 Boaedon fuliginosus | reverse complement strand
TAATAATAATAATAATAATAATAATAAAATTACAACACAATCATACACCATCCAATCATCATTCATCCAAGGGGGGTATTAGTTCCAAGTCCGCTGAGCTCCCATTTGTCTGAGCTCCCAGGTTTGGTTGAAGTTTGGATTGCTCTGGAGGTGAAGCAATTCCTATTGTGGCTTAATGGCCATCGTCCTGTTTTGGCTCTTGGGTGGGGGCATTTGCTTATGAATAGAGCAATCTAGATACTTGTCTTCTTTCAATAAGCTCTTTATTTCTTAAGTGCTGACATCTGGTACCTATTTCATTCTTCTAGGAGAGGGCTAGGTGCTAACTCTCGATGGTATTAAATACCATATTAAATAGTTAAAATAGTGCCTTACCACATTATGCAACTCATCCAATCGTGGCCCTGAAAGTTACTTAAGATTATCCCCAGCTTGTAGAAATTTGAGAATGGAAATTAGAATAACAGAGTTGGAAGGGATCTTGGAGGTCCAAAAAATTCTACCTCCGTTTCAAGCAAGTGTCTTGTACTCTTTGAACCCGGCTCAGAACAAACCAGATTTTTCTTCTAATGAAAAATCTAGCTGGGATTCGGATGGTGTAACTCAGTTTCATCTGCAGCCCATCCATTCTCTACTCCCTTGCTGCTATTTGGGCTGATCAGTAGAGAGAAAAATAGAAATAACAGAACAACAGAGTTGGAAGGGACCTTGGAGGTCTTCTAGTCCAACCCCCCGCTCAGGCAGGAGACCATCTACCATTTCAGACAAATGGCTGTCCTGTCCAATCTCTTCTTAAAAACCTCCAGCTTTGGAGCGCCCACAACTTCTGGAGGCAAGTTACTGATTAATTATTCTAACTGTCAGGAAATTTCTCTGTCAGGAAACTGTCAGGAAATATTAGGTTGATCCTAAGTCCTTCCTTTATTTTAGTTTATATTTTGTGCTAACTCTCCAGTTTTTTTTTTTATTTACAAAAATGCGAGGAAAATCAGGCCCTTTTTAAAACAAGGTATCAACCACCCCAAATGTGCAAATGTTCGTAAGAGCGTTAAGAGCCCTCACGAGGCAATCACGTTGCTCCTCGAGTCTTTCAGAAGTGCCTTTTCTTGCTCTGAGGTAAATTGTAGTGATTACAGTGATTTCAGGATTTGATGTGAATCTTAATCATGCAGATTAAGAGAGTCTCTCTCTCTCTCTCTTTCTCCCAGCACCCTGCTAAACTCAGAAAGGTATTTTATTCCTACCACACCCTGATATCGCTGGCTACGGAGACAACCGCACCCTACATCAACGGTAATTTCAATGGTGCCATTTTTGATTCTGCCAGTCATGCCTCCGTTAGGCAGATAGTCCTTGATTTATGAGCACAATCGAGCCCCACATTTATGTCGCTAAGCAAGACATCAGTTCAATGAATTTTGTGCCATTTTACAACCTTTCTTGCCACCATGGTTAAGTGGGTCACTGCAGCTAAGTTAATCACATGGCTGTTAAGTGAATTGTTGTTAACTGAGTTGTTGTTACATGAACCACCCCGTAAAGCCTTAGTAAGACCACCCTCAGAGTCCTGCCTCCAGTTTTGGTCCCCACCCTATAAAAAAGAGGTTGAGGCTCTAGAAAAAGACTCTAGAGAAAAGCAACCAGGATGATTATTAGGGGACTGGAGGCTAAAACATACAAAGGACGGTTGCAGGAACTGGGCCTGGCGAGTCTAGGGAAGAGAAGGACCCGGAGAGGCAGGAGAGCAGCCTTCCAATATCTGAGGGGCTGCCACAGAGAGAAGGAGGGGGGTCAAGCTATTCTCCAGGGCACCAGAAGGCCAGACAAGGAATGACACATGGAACTGACCAAGGAGAAATTCAACCTGGAAATAAGGAGAAATTTCCTGACAGCAAGAGCAATCAACCCATGGAACAGACATTGCCTTCAGAAGTTGTGGAGCTTCATCCCTGGAGGCTTTCAAGAGGAGACTGGACCACATCATCAGTCAGGAATGGTGTAGGGTTTCCTGCTTGGGTGGGGAGTTGGACTAGATGACCTACAAGGTCCCTTCCAACTCTGTTAATCGGTTAAATCTGAATCTGTCTTCCCCATTGACTTTGCTTGTCAGAAGATCGCAAAAAATGATCACATGACCCCAGGACATTGCAACTGTCATAAATATAAATAAATTAATTGCCAAATGTCTGAATTTGGATCAAGTGACCACGGGGATGCTGCAATGGCTGTAAGTGTGAAAAACAGTCATAATTCACTTTTTTTCAGTGCCATTGTAAGTTTGAATTGTCATTAAACGAACTGTTGTAAGTTGAGGACTACCTGTACACTACAGTCAAGTACAGCATTTGCTGTCTAGTATCCTGCAGAGGTGTTGAGACCACAGCTCGAAGAATAATGGCTAGAGAGCCAGTTTCATCTAGTGGTTAAGATGCTGGCCTAGAAACCAGGAGACTGTGAGTTCTACTCCCGCCATAGCCATGAAAGGTAGCTATAAGAATTTGGGCCAAACACCAGAAGACTGTGGTTCTAGTGGTCCTGCATGAAAGCCAGTTGGAGGACTTTCAGCCAATCACCCAAGATGATCCAAGTCTGCTTCAGATAGGAAGATGGTGCAGAGAGTGGTGAGGACAGCAAAAATGATCACCGGAGGTTCCTTCCCTTCTATCCAGGACGTGGCCTGTAAGCGATGCTTGAGCAGAGTCCACAGCATTGTCTGGGATGCTACGCTTCCTCTTCACGGCCTGTTTTCCTCGTTACCTTTTGGGAGGGGACTCTGCAGTGTTCAAAGCAGAACATTTAGATATAGATGAATGATATTGGCCCTTCTCACCTGGCTTGAAGGAGGCGGTTGTGAGGCCCTTCCTCAAGAAGACTTCCCTGGACCCAGCTGTCTTGAACAACTTTCGTCTGGTCTCCAACCTTCCCTTTTTAGAGAAGGTTGTTGAGAAGGTGGTGGCACTTCAACTCCTACGTACCTTGAAGGAAGCTGATTATCTGGATCCTTTGCAGTCTGGGTTCAGGCCGGGGTACAGCACTGAGACGGCATTGGTCGCACTAGTGGATGATCTCTGGCGGGCCAGGTATGGGGGAGCTTCCTCTGTCCTGGTGCTTCTTGACCTCTCAGTGGCTTTCGATACCATTGATCATGGTATCCTTCTGTGACGGCTTGAGGGATTGGGAGTGGGAGGCACTGTTTTACGGTGGTTCACCTCCTATCTCTCGGATCGTACCCAGTCGGTGTTGGTAGAGGGGCAGAGATCTGACCCAAGGCCCCTGCCTTGTGGGTTGCCTCAGGGTTCAGTTCTCTCCCCCCTATTTAACATCTACATGAAACCGCTGGGTGAGATCATCCGATGGCACGGAGTGGGGTATCATCAGTACGCTGATGATACCCAATTGTATATTTCTGCCCCTGGTCTAACTAGTGATGCCATCGAGGTGACAGGAAGCCGCAACCGAGGGCCCAAAGAGCTGCATGTGGCTCCGGAGCTGCAGGTTGCCAACCCTCGTCCTATACCATTCCAGACAAGTGGCTGTGCAATCTTTTGTTGAAAACCTCCAGGTCACATCAGGTGGACCACACATGAAGACATCTCATCAAATAGGAAACAAAATATAAGGAAAAAAATAGCACAACCAAAAGAAATGAAACAATTAAATGATGAAGAGAAAGTAAACTTAACTGCAAAATGGTGAACATTTCATAACTTTGAGTGCATGGTTAGTTAATATATAGTATATAGAAATGAATTTACAGCATTATCCATCACATGCTGCATGAGAAAGGGAAGTAACAAACAGCATCCATGGATCAGACCCAATCAGAACTTTCCAAAAATCTAGGACAATGTCAACTTAGAGAATTCCCTTGGCTGTATGTCTTTTGATTGGCACAAACGTTTGGCTGATAGAATGTAGCTTGCCTCTGAATGACCTTTTTTCAATTTCAATTAATGAACAGTCCTATGAATATATGGAGAATATAAAGTGGGGGAGGGGGTGACACAAATCCAATACAAGTGATAGAATCACAATTTTCACTCATATTAATGACAGCTCCACAGGTGTAAATTCATTCAGGGCTCACCCCACATTTATAAACTAATCCAGTTTTTAAATGACATAAAACTATAAGTTAACAGTGGTAATGTTAGTTGAAATTTCATGAAAAAACAGCTTTACGACCACTCAAAAATAATCCTTTCTGCAATGGGAATATAAACTGCATATTTATTTACAGTGTTTCTATATTGGCAATTTCACACAGACTTCCATAATCTAATTTAGTTAACCTTTAATCAATCTAATTGCCAGTTTGCCCAACTACTTATCTGCTTGTCTAAATCTCCCAGCATCTTGTTTCTCACAATAGCATATTGTGCATATTCCTGCAGATGCCTTTTCCTGTTCATGCCTCCATTTTATTCACAGCATATGTAGTTGGATCACAGGGGGATAAAGTAGGAACTCTAAGGCTGGCAGGTGGCCATCAGGACTGGATCATAAGTACCTTTTGGTTGGTATGTCATAACTTTGGGTGGTCATCAGTCAAGGACAACCTGAAACTCATCTCATGTTGTGTAAAATACCATAGATTTAAACATCCCTCTATGGATAAAAATCCTAAAGGGGAAAACAACTCAAGAACCATGGGAAACACTGAAAAATACTATCACAAAAACCCAGTCCAAAACAATACCACTGAAAAAGAAAAACAAGAAATCCAAAAAGAAACCAGCATGGATGCACAAAGAAAAGCAAGGTTTTACACCTAGGCAGGAAAAACCAAAGCTACAAACATAGATTAGTTAAAACCTGACTCAAAAACAGTAACTGTGTGAGAGGGATCTTGGAGTCGTACTGTATGATCACTTAAATATGAGCCAGCAGTGTGTAGCAGTAACAAAAAAAAGCTAATAAAATCCATGGTTGTATAAACAGAAGCATAGAATCAAAATCACATGACCACTTTATAAATCCTTAGTAAGATCACATCTGGAATATTGTATCTAGTTTTGGTCACCATATTGCAAAAAAGATTTGAAACTTTGGAAACAGTGCAAAGAAGAGCAACTAAGATGATTAAGGGCCTGGAGACAAAAACATATGAAGAATAGTTGCAGGAATTGGGTATGGCCAGTCTAGAGAGAAGATGGACTAGGGGCGACGTGATAGCAGTATTCCAGTATTTGGGGGTCTGCCACAAAGAAGAGGGAGTCAAAGCACCAAAAGACAAGACAAGAAATAATGGATGGAAACTAATCAAGCAGAGAAGCAGTCTGGAATTAAGCAGAAACTTCCTACCGGTAACAGTGAGGACAATTAACCAGTGGAACAGGTTGCCTTCAGAAGTTGTAGGTGCTTCATCACTGGAGGTTTTTAAGAAAAGACTGGACAACCACTATCTGAATTGGTTTAGGGTCTCCTCCTTGAGCAGCAGGTTGGACTCCAAGGTCCCTTCCAGCTCTATTCTGATTGAACATCCTGAGATGAAATCCTAGTGAGGCTTACAGAAATCGGGTTTGGGGGGTTTTCATCTCTCCCTGTTGACTACATAGGGATGGTGGTGGAAAAGGAACAGATTTGGTGGAAGAAAATAGTCTAACTACAGCAGGCTTAATTTTTATAGTAGAAACATATGCCCTCTTTGCAACAGGAGAAACAATACTGTAGACATGCGAGTGAAAAATGTAGCGTCCAGTACCTTTTATGGAAGTTTCGCAATTAAAAACCTGGACCTGGATGACAAGTAGGCATTTGAGATTAATGGCTTTTTCTGTTATGGATTTGTCTAGTAACCCCTAAAGTGATCACCATTGTCCTATGTTATAAGAATGAATTCCATAGTTTGGTATCCTGTGTGAATTACAGTTAGTCCTTGTCGAGGGATTTTATGGTCTTGTTCAATGACCATTCTGACTGCTCTTTAGTGATAATGAAGACGTGAGGCATAACTTTGAAATATAACTGTTTATTGTATAATAACAAAAATAATAAAGAATAATGTAACTCTCTAATACTAGCCACTTTGTTGTAGAGGTGGATGCAGGCATGTAGCCACATGACTACTAACCTCAAGATACACAGAGAAGTGTAAATGAGAATGAATGGAAGCACATGGTGACTCCCAGGTAAGAAGAACCCTTCCTGTGGGATGTAGGGAGGGGGAGTATGGATACTCCCACCTCTATGTAATTACATCAACCCAGGCTCAGCAATCATTTAACAGTCCTCAACTTAACCACAGTTCATTTAGTGACCATTCAAAGTTACAACGGCACTAAAAAATGTGACTTATGACTGTTTTTTAGTTATGACCTTTGCAGCATCCCTATGATCAAAATTCAGATGCTTGGCAACTGACTCATATTTATGACGGCTGCAATGTTCCGGGATCATGTAATCCCCTTTTGTGACCTTCTCACAAGCAAAGTTAATGGGGAAGGCAGAGTCACTTAACAACCGGGTTACTAATTTATCAACTGCAGTGATTCACTTAACAAGCGGCAAGAGATGTCGTAAAATAGGGCAAAACTCACTTAACAAATGTCTTACTTAACAACGGAAGTTGTGGTCATAAGTCAAGGACTACCTGTAGTATTGTCTTTTGGTATTCCCATCAGCCAGTTTCATCAAGAACACCTTTGATTCCTTTATTGGAAGTAGGAATGGTCACTATCTTCATCTAATGCATAATTTAATTTTAGTTAGCAAAACTGGGATACCAAGCCTTTGAAAGATCCCCACTATGAAAGAATCGTTTGGACAGCTAGGCTGATACTTCAGTTCATCACTTCACAACTGCTTCATTAGTTTATTGATGCTAATATTCAGATATTGTTAAGATGCCTTTTGTTAAATTCTCATGATTGGCTGGTAGCTAATCCCTGTGAAAGACTTGAAAATAATGGGACTCCCTGCTATCTCAGTGATATGGGAACTAATGCCTATGGAGAATATATATTTTTTTTAAGTTCAGAAGAGAAAATTAGAGAGGAAGCAAAATGGTGGGGAGAGTTGAAAACCGGAAGATTCTTGGGAGACAGGATTCCTTTGGACATTTGTAATGAAAAAGATTTACTGCATTGTAGAAACATTTTCCATTTGCCTCCATTATGTTATGCTTGTATATTTATAAATCAATATTTCAAAAACACATTAAGTTTTCAACCCTCTCTCTTTCACAACTGAAAGAAACTTAACCTGGCCAGCGTTGCTCCAGGAAACTGTAGTACTTTGGGAAGAGAAGCATACCCAAGAACATGCTTCTATTTGGATGTACTTTCACTTCCTTATGTCTTGAACACAAAACTCCTGTCAGGAGTAATGTCATCTTATGCAAATGTAGCTGTGTTTTTGGAACTCCCACTTCCCTTCTGCCACCAGTCATATAAATGAGATGGCATTGTACTTCTTGTGCATTATTTGTGTTTGTACAGTAAGTGTATATAGCCTTAGGAAAACCTCTTGGACTCATTTGATTGCAACTGCACTCTTAAATCTCACTTACTGTCTGTGATTTTGACAGAGAAAGGAGTCTGAGTGTGGTTTTTCACATTTTCTGAAGGTTTTATGATGTGGAAGCTTGAAAGTGGCTATCCTGATGGCACAGTTGGCTCACAGCTGCTGGTATACTTACTGTCCCTGTAAATGAAATAATGCACTCTTGAGCACTTTCCCTTCCTCAGAATAAGACTCCTGAGCAGCTGTTGCTGCCTTCAGAGTACTTTTGTATAACACATGAAGGATAAAAAAATACATCTATGTCCAATTTGAAAGAATCTATGGGAGCTTGGAAGTGACTCCAAACCTTTCTTCCTATAAAGGGCAGTCTATCAGCATGCCATTGCTTTGCCTGGAGATTCACCTTTCCTAACACAAGCAACCCTAACTTCAGAATTAAAGATGGTTACTCATTTTGGTTTGGCTCAGTTTCCAAGTTTTAGAATCTAAAATTCATTTTGTCCTCTTTCTCATCATTTTGTGTTTTTAAAAATCTGAATGAATATTCACATGCTTCTTTGAATAATATTTTGTACATATGTTTTCTAATATGCAAGACATTTTCTCTATATAATACCGCTGAAATCGACAAAAATACATATTACTTGGAAAATTTCACATTATACTGTTTTCTGTTATTTATTAGAGCATGATTATGCTCTAATAAAGCATAAAAGTTTAAAATCTCCACTTGCTGATTCTTACCATTAAAGAAAGCGAAGAACTTGGGCTCAGACAGCCAAGTTTTTGTGTGATTTTTATGGACAGTTGGAAATTGTCAGCAAAAAATATTTAATCCCTGATACAAAAAAAAGAAAGGACATCAGAACCAGGTGCTTTTTCCCTACCACAAAAGAGTTCTTCTGCAAAGCAAAGTGAACTAGGTATTAAAAGCTCCAAAGATGAACTATGTTGGTTGCTTATGATTGCCTTTATAAGGACAAGATATGTATGTGTAGCACATTTTCATCCTCGGGTTCTAAAAGATCTTGTATAACCTAAGTAAGGTGGTTTGTACTCTTTTCTTGCCCTTGGTGCTGCAGATGTTGCTTATGATTGTTTCACAGCTATGAAGTTTGGAATTATTGGATAGTCTGACTCTCAGAAAAAATGTTGAAATAGGCCATTTAAGAGCCAAAGTAAAGAGAGAGAGAGAGAGAGAGAGAGAGACAGACAGACAGACAGAGAGAGAGAGACAGAGAGAGAACCACTGATTTTTTGCACTAAAGAAACTACACATGCCTCATATGGCCCTGTTACAAAAGGAGTTGGGGAAAAATTCCAAAAGCCATGATCTGCATGCATTCCCTATTTTTTTAAAATGATATTTTAATATGTTGATTATCATTGAGCTTAGTAGCTACCAATTGTATACAGTTTGCGGCTGCACAGATAAAGATTCCCAGACACAGTAATTGGTCTGAGTAATAAAATGCCACAGTTTTCAATTATGATTGCATTTTCCTGTTAACAGTGCATGGAAATCAAAGGCAGATTTAGGTTTCTGGGGATTCAGTGAGCTGAGTCAGTGGCATCCTGCAGATATACTCTTATCTCAATACTTCAAAACCACCTTTGTTGCTGGCTGAGAACCACCCAGCCATTGTTGGATTGCTTCTGTTTCGAAAGCATTGGGGAGAGTGCAAGCAATCTCAGCTTGTTACATTTCCTTTTGAAATACTACAGTACATGAGCTATTTTTCGTGCTACATATTAGTATGATACAAGAAGGATACCCAAGTGATTTTTGCTTCTGAAGCTAAAGCAGCTGGCCCTTCAAACATACTGCTCCAAATTCTGCTTGGTTTTATTATCTAATGTTTCTGCCTTCATTTACTATATCCCAAGTTAATCACTGGTTAATAATAGTGATGATCACTCATTATTATAGTTCATAATTATTTTCCTCCATTAGCAACCAGATCATGTTAATCTCAACTTTCCTTTTTGTATTCGCAGAGTTCTTTGAGATCATGCTCTTGAAATTGCTAAACCCTAGCAATATGTTTACTCTTCAATAACTCCAAATATTTGTCCTCATTGTGTTGCTGTATCCACAGATAAGACTATCTTAAAATAACCATACTAATATTAAAAGCAACTTCAACCCAGATCAGATTTGTTGTCTACTGGACCTGTGTCTGAAACCACTTAGTTCACCTGCAGAGGTGAATTTTACAGACAGAAATATGGTTATAAAAGGTTTGCCAAGGGGTTCCCCTGTGTCACCCATTATTGCCAACCTATACATGGAAGAAGTGGAGAAGAAAGCACTCAGCTCCTTTCAGGGGATGACATCAACCCATTCATGATCTGCATGCCTATTCTCTATTTTTCAAGTATGTGGATGACATCTGAGTTAAAATTAAGATCCAGGAAGTATATGGCCTTCACAGATCATATAAACACCATGGATTCAAACATCAAGTTCACCAGGGAAGACACCAAGGACAACAGGCTGGTGTTCCTAGACTATAAGATTCTGATTAGGACCTGTGACAACCTAGAAATAGAGATCTACCGGAAACCCACCCACACAGACCAATGCCTGCTGTTTGACTTCCACCATTCACTTCAACACATACTACGAGTCATTGGGGCATTCCATCACAAGACAGAAGAAGGAAAACAGGCACTAGGGAACTGCTCTTAAGCCCTGAGGGTGTACAAATTGGGCCATTATTAAACCAGTGTCTCAATTCAACAAAAGAATGGCAGACAGAGCTGAGATTTAGAGTCAATGGAAGAACTTAAGTCATTCCTTACATGGTCGGTGTATCGAAGAAGCTAAAATGAATATTTGAAAAACACCTGTATTTTTCAAACCCACCAATACACTGAGACAGAGGCTTGTCCACCTAAAGATCAGACATGCAAATATAAGAAGTGTAATGTAACGTATGGAGTCCAAGGAGTTAATGAGCTACCGAGGGTAAAGGCTTTAAGGGTTGAAACATTTACATCCCAACAACTCTCTGCCTCCTCATCTAATGAGCTTATCCAAATTAGGTGAGAAATGAAACCTCCCTGGAGGACATATATAGGATCCCCCTAACCAACTTCCTGAGACTCAAGAAGCTAGTTGGATTAGCAGTAAAAATGTTTCAAACCAACAAGATCTCCAGTTGCAATAGCTCAACTTCCAGATAACTTTATCTGGATGACAGAGAATCTTCATCAATCTGTTAACAAAACTTATTTAAAAGGGAAATTTTTACTTTTTTTTACTTTTACATATGAAAATAAACATATAAACTTAATTTTAACTAATGGCATATAAAATACAGAGCCATGGTGGTGTAGTGATTAGAATACAGTATTGCAGACTAATTTTGTTCATGCCAGGAGTTCGATCCTGACCGGCTCAAAGTTGGTTTAGCCTTCCATCCTTCTGAAGTCGGTAAAATGAAGACCCAGATTGTTGGGGGCAATAGGCTGACTTTGTAAACTACTTAGAGAGGGCTGTAAAGCACTTTGAAGCAGTATATAAGTTAAAATGCTATTGCTATTCAGATTATCAAGCACCATGAGCTTCAGATCTAACATGGAAATTTTCCATTTCCTATATCACTATCATGTCTATGAAAACTACTATTCTATATTTGTAATTACTAAATACAAAATAATTCTAAATATATATCAAGAAAATCCTATTTCAGCAATTCAAAGTAGTCCAGGCCAGGAAATGAAAACCAAGAATACTAAAACGAACTTTATTGTAAGGTTAGAGTAAGAGAATCTTGCAAGTTTGAAAGCACTCTCCATCTCCATTACATTTCAGAGAACCAGTGATGGTTAATTTTGAGGTGCTTTTTAAATCCCTATTCCTGCTTTGAACTCAGATTCTGTTATGAGCCTATTACCCAGGCTGCATCTCTTTCTCTTGTTTTTGAGGGTAAGTCTCACAGCCCATTACACCTATTCACATTTATTTATTTATTTATTTATTTGATTTATATCCCGCCTCTCTTCCCCCAATGGGGAACTCGAGGCGGCGTACAA